>VWPU01008075.1:0-158337 GCA_013398955.1 Callaeas wilsoni | reverse complement strand
CCGGCCGCTGCCGGGGCCGCGCTGAGGCGCTGCGGGGCCGAGGGGAGCGGCCGCAGCCCCTGGAAGCCGCTGCTGCTCCTGCTCAGCCCGCCGGCTTTCTCCACGACCTGCGCCAGGTGCGCCAAGGACAGGCGGCTGAGGCAAAAAAGAGCCATTTCGGAGCGGCAGCTGGTGAGTGCTGGGCTCTGTGCGAGTTCGGGGTGCCTCGGGCACAGCTCCCGCCGCTGGCGCTTCTGGAGTGGGGAAATTCTGGCTAAAATATGATTGACTTTCAGAATAGTGAGGAAATGAGTCTGCTCCGCGGTATTCTCGGTGTTCTCGTCAGTCGTAGTAGCGCTCGTAGTAGCGCTCACGTTCCCTGTGGCCTCTTTGGGCTGGAAACATCCGTGAGTGGAGAAAGCAAAAAGTCTTTCAAAGCTAAAGCTGAAAAACGGTATTTTAACTTTAACTGTAAAATAGTGCTTTGTTTTTCACTGTTTTTTTAGTCTTGCGGTGTAGTCAGCTGCCAAACTAGCATCACTTTATGTCAGAGAAACTTCAGGGTCCTAGAGTTTATTCTTTGCCTTATTCTTGTATTTACACGTTTCTGAAAAATCCTGTTTTCTAATGATCCATAAATCACTTCCCATTAAAAGCCATAGTTTACTGTCTCACCGTGTGGTGGTGCCAAATACTTTCTGAAAGAGGCTTTTTAAGACTTCACTGGTCATAGTATAAATTTAAGTATCGAGTTCTGTTGTGAGGATAATTTTTTTTGGTATCTTAAAGAGTTTATCACATACTGTTTGTGCAGTTTATTTAAAGTGACCCTTATTGCCCATTCTCATTATGAAGTCCCTTAGTAACTGACAGAATTTGAAAGTTACTGTGCTTTCTCTTTTCATCCCTCTGTGTAAACAATTCCACCTGTCAATGAATGTACTTCTCTAATGTTTTCCCCTGGGAATTTCAGCCCCTTTTCTGGAGATAGATAAAGTTATATCAACATAGCCTTAGGCATATGCTTTTAAAGAAGTTCTTAAAAATACTTGAAAATGAGATCTGTTTTTCTTTATTATTACACTTGCTGCATGTAGTTAATCTATGAATGGCAGCAGAGTTCTGATTCAGAGTTCCGATTTTTTTTTTTTTTTACTGGTGAATGGAATTCATCATGGCTAAACATAGCAGGTCTGCCTATTAACTAAAACTTCTCGGAAGATGAGTCTGATAAATTGTACTTAAAGGGAACAATCCCCACCCTTCTTGCAGACACGTTATTTCATGGATCAGCGGAAAGTGCGTGTGGTTGGAGGACACGGAGGAGGAGGAGGCCATTCCTTCTACAGTGAGCCCAGAAAAGTATTTGGAGGTCCTGATGGTGGAAATGGAGGTGATGGGGGTCATGTAATTTTGAAAGGTAAAACTCAGTAAATCTGTTTTGTTTCATGTTGTTGACTTACTGCTTAACACTCCACCCCAGCAAAAACAGCCCTGCATGGATGGTAAGAAATGGTAAATGTCAGAAAGGTTAAAATGGTTATTTCTGTATGAGATGTCTGCTTTTTAAGCTTTGTCCTGGGCTGTGGTAAGGAGGACATAGATGATGCTGTCAGCCTTAGAAAGAATTTTGAAAATTAAGGTATTTTGCAAATATTTTAGTGTCTGGTGCCTGACTGTGTTAAGTTAAGGCTGGGATCTGATTAAATTTTCCTCTTAAGGCAAATAAAGCTGCTTCTACCACCACTCTGCTGCAAAATCTAATCTAGCAAATTAATTTTGGTTTGTAATGACCACTTTATTAGCTGCAGGGTTAATAAACCTAAGCAGCTAAGTAAAGGCAGTTAAACTTGATCACGACTTAGATTAATGTTAGTCTTCCCTGATATGTTATTGTTGAGACAGTAAATAGGATATGCACTCATGCAATATTCAAAAAGGGAAAGAACAGTCAAGCAGTTGCTCTTCTGTGCCTGTTTTACTAAAGCAATGTGTTCAAAATTTGTCTATTTTGCTTTACAGCTGACCAGCAAATGAAATCACTTTCTTCAGTGTTCCCCTTCTATCAGGGTTTTCACGGAGAGAGAGGAGGAAGCAAAAACTGTTATGGAGCTAATGGTGCACACATGTATGTTAAAGTAAGTCGGTGGCTGTTGCCTGCTGTGTGGTAGCTTGGAACATGGCTGATTCTCAAGCTGGAGAACTTTATTGTGAGCAAATCTCATGTGTAATGAAGGGTGAATGTCTGATGGTGCTGTTTGAGTTCAAAAAGTGAGCTTCATGAAGGACAGTTCTCATTTTGAGTTCCTCACCTTGAGAATATGCAGGAGTGATTTTCAGCAAATCTGAAACTGGCTGGTGGAAGATCTGCTGCAGGCTTTGAGCTTCAGTGTAATGCTTGCATCTCTCTTCACTTTTGAGGTCCCTGTAGGCACTTTGGTGAAGGAGGATGGCAAAGTTGTGGCTGACCTCACTCAGCATGGAGAAGAGTACATTGCAGCTTACGGAGGAGCTGGAGGGAAAGGGAATCGCTTCTTTCTCTCCAATGAAAACCGTGCTCCGAAATTATTTACTCCAGGAGAGCCGGGTCAGGAGAGGGTCCTTCATCTGGAGCTCAAGACAACAGCTCATGCAGGATTGGTGAGTTTCTGTTGGTTCAGCTTCCATGTCGTTGTAGGATGACACTTGACTGACTGAAAAAATAATGTGTGATAACATTTTCTTAGCCTCCGGCTTGCTTGTTTGGAGATGCAGCTCGATGCTTCCTTGCTGTTACTTGGTAGAAGGGTGCCCAAAGTGATTCACAGAGCTGTCACTCTCTTGCTACTTGGTATTGTCCTACTTCTGCTAAAATCCATACTATACATAGAGAAACAAGATTCATCAGTGATAGCTGATGACGTACAGCAGCTTTGTCTGCTGGTTCTGCAGATGAACAGTACAGTATGGAGAATTCTTATAAATTGGTTTGTTTTCTTGGTTTTGGTTTATTTTTTTCTTAAATGATGAAGTTCAAATCATCTGTTTCATCCCTGTGTTTCTCTTTTTACAGATATTAAACATTTTACTTTGTTAGAGCCAGGTTTATCATCCACTGAAATGAAAAATGCTGAGTCAACTTTTAAGTTTAAGCTATTTTTGTATTTGAGTATGGAAATATTCTAACACCAGCTGGCAAAGCTGTGAAAGTTATGCTTTGCTGCAAAATGTTCTTGACGTAGTCCAACAACTGCAGAATAACTGTCTGGTCTAGCAGAATTTTGCAGATTTGTTTAAAGATTGAGAAATTTGAGTGTTTGTATTCCAGGTGGGCTTTCCCAATGCTGGCAAATCCTCACTTTTGAGAGCCATCTCCCGAGCAAAGCCAGCTGTGGCTGCCTACCCGTTCACAACCCTAAACCCCCACGTTGGCATTGTCCACTATCAAGACTTTGAACAAGTGGCAGGTAAGAATTTGGAGTTTGTTGTGTGTACCTTGATAGCAATTTGTGTCACCTGTGTAAATGCTTTTAAATGCTGCAGAAATAGGTTCAGGAGTTCTGTAGACTTCTTGCTAGTTCTAAAGAACTTCGAACAAAACTCTATTGAAAGCCCATTTCACCTTCACTTGTAGGTACCCTTAGTGCCAAACTGCCAGTCTGTATTCTGTCTGCACTGGAGTAATCGAAATTTAGGTGTTTTAAAAGATAACAGCAGCAAACTTTGCATGAGTTGTGCTTTAGTATTGAGGCACTGAGACATAATTCTAAAAGTACTCACACTGGCCAGTAAAAGACTGGGGGGATTTGTTTTGGGGTTTTTATAGGAGCTGTTGGATTCACTGTGAAATTTCTCTTGCAGTAGCTGACATTCCTGGCCTGATCAAAGGTGCCCATCAGAACCGTGGCCTGGGGATGGCCTTCCTAAAGCACATTGAGCGCTGCCGCTTCCTCTTGTTCGTGGTGGATCTCTCTGTGCCTCAGCCGTGGATTCAGCTGCAGGACTTGAAATGTGAGCTGGAAGCATATGAGAAAGGCTTGTCTGAGAGGCCTTGTGTTGTGATTGGGAATAAGATTGACCTTGCTCAGTCCAGGATCAATCTGCCACTCCTTAGGGAGCAGGTAGCTGAGAGGGTCATCGCCTTGTCTGCGCTGACAGGAGACAACTTGGAGGAACTGCTGTTGCATCTGAGAGAACTGTATGACACTTATGTGAAGACAGAACAGTCACGAGGACAAAGCCCAGTCAGGTGGTAGGAGCCACAACTGCTGTGAACTGTGCTGGAAGGAGAACAAGATTAAAATAGCAGTTTGATTTCAACTGCATCTCTGTGATTTGAGCTTCTTGTGGGTTGTTCTTGTTCATAAAATGGAAGCACACAGTGTGGGGATTTGTTCTGGACTGCTGCTTTGGAAAGATTGTTTTGTTTGTTTGTTCACCTTTGAGGTGTCTCTGAAGTTTTACCACAAAGCTTGGAAATTGTAATCATGGTGGGTGTTGAACTGCAAACCTGGCTCTTGTTTGGCATACTATGGAATGAAGAGAATGCTGTCTAGTAGAAATGACTGAAATTCAGGATCTGCAGGAGATGCTGGCTTGTTGTATGAATTGAAGTGACTTTCTCAATTTTCACTAATCAAAAGTTCTAAAATAAAAAAAGGTGGTCCCATGTTGATCTGGTTTTATATGATGACCTATTTCAGTCATGTCTTAAAATTTTTCTTATGCTCTGTCTTGGTTTGGTGTGGATTTCTTTCCCTCATAGGAGGCACAGCTCCTCAGTAATTTTAGGGAGGAGGAGCATGAAACAACTGAAATTAATGACTGAAACGATTTCCTCATTAATATAAATAATGAGCTATCTTTAAATGGTGGCAGCAGCTAAGTAGCTGAATAAACTGGCCAGGAAACAGCCATTTGAGACTCACATCTGAGTTCTCCCATTTAGGATTCTCAGGCAGTGTTCTGAGAAATCCTAGGCTTAGATACTTCAAATAAAAGAAAAATACAGTTCTTTGTGTGTGTGTTCCCCGTTTTTTTTTTTTTTAACTAAGTCATTTTATGGGCTGTGTTCTTAAACTTCAGGAGTTCAAGAATTTTAATTTAGAACAGTGGTCTTTGCCCTCTCCTCATACTGAAAGAAGAGCTGCTTCTGTATACTCTGGTTATATTTTGTGTAAAAGATTATTATCTTAATAATGGAAAGTCAAAATTCATCAAAATGTATTATTAGACTTTTTCATAAGGGATCTGAACAGGCTTGTGGGGTGCTGAGACACAAACACTGTCAGAAATAGAGGAAATTATTGAGTGGGTATAAAAGAACGTTCAGCTGTAGCCTCTAACCACTTTTTCTTATACACCACAGTGAAGGTGATAATTCTCTCTGCTTCTTTCACTGCACATTTTTGATTTCACCCCTGGTAGTCTAATGCTTCTGCTTGGAACATCCTTAAAAGCAGGTTTTTAAATCTGAAGAACTACAGATCAACTTGGAAGCCTGAATTGTTTTATAAATTCTGGCAAACCAAGTAGCTACCGTTCCTAAATTCACATTCTGAGTATTTCTCTTCGTGATCAGGTGTGGGAAGTAATCTCTGCATTATAAGCAGTGATGTTGGTATAAATAGGATCAGGAAAAAATGAAAACTAATATTAAATCCTAAAGAGTCTCTCATGTTTTGCTTCATCCCTGGGATTTACTGAGTTGAATTAAGTAGAAGTTAATATTCAGTTCTGTCCTTGTGTTTGGTTTTGTGCAGCATTTTTAGGCTTCACTGCTGCTCTTCCTTCTATTGCTACATGCTTTTCAGCCACATTTAATAAAACCAGGGGAAGGCTGCCTGAACACCAAAGCTGGTGCAGCTTCTTAGCAGATGATTTCATACCCTCAGATGCTTTGCACTCTGGCTGTGTTCGAGGATGCCAGAGGCTGTTTCAAAAGCCTCAGTACTCAGAGGAGCTCCCACCCTTCCTGTAGCGCTCAGGTAACCACAGTTCTTGCAGGGAGAGCAGCGTTGTTTGCTGGTGTGTGAAAAGCTCAGCAGCTTTCCCGACGCCTCCCCGGGGTGTGCCGTTGATCCTGAGGCTGGGTTCTTTGTTCTTAGCGTTTCAGCCGCCTGCTCTGGGGTGACAGCACCAGTTCCTCAAACCGTGTTCTTAACAGGGTTCAAAGAGGCTTTGCAGCATCAGGTACTCCCTCATCTGGCAAGGAAAAGTGCCAAATAGCTCCAGCTTTACTGTTGGAACAGCTCTTTGTAGAAGCTGGAACTTCCTGTAGTCTTTAATCACTTGGGTCACATTTCTCCAAGGTGCTCCTTCAGATTTAGCACGAAGATCTCTTGGATCCCGTTCCAGTGAAGGCGCAGGACTGGGGAGGAACCTCTGGTTCTGCTGAAAATTAAGTATTTACAAAGGAAGTGCATTTTGGCTCTGAAAAGAGAGGGGAAAAAATAACCAGTTTAACAGTGAATTGTGTCGGGGAAGAGTTGTGTGCTATAGGATTTCTTTCCACATTTTTTTTGGCAGGGCTGGGGTGGGTGGGCTTGTTTTGACTTGGGTTTTGGTGGATTTCTTTTGCATGACCCCTTGACTCCGTTTTGCTTTCCTCTGCTGAACCCTTTGATGGTGCCTTTGCTCCTTAAGCTGGCAAAGGGAGAGAGATACAGTAGATTTTATTTCTCATTCTGACAATAAGTCACGGGAATTCAGTGTGAATTGAAGTCCAGTCAATTCTCTATTTCTTGGAGAAGCCTGAGCCATAATTTTGTTTAGCACATTACAGTTCTAGTACTCTTTAATGTATTTTTTTAGTACATGATTACAATATTATTTCAGTGCTAATTGTAGGGGATTTATATTTATTTGCAGTCCTCTCCCCCTTTGTAAGTCCTTGGAAAATGTAAGGGCTATCAATTGCCCAGAAAAAGTAAATTGCTGAATTGCTAATGTAAAAACAAGCATTAGAAAGGACCACACTTTTAAACATGTGGATGCTGAGGACTCATTGCAGTACACTAACTAAAGCATCGAAGCAGTGTGTTTAAACATGAGATATTTTGCAATCTACTTTACTTATGGTTTCCTAAAGCACTATTTTGCATTACCTAATATTTTTTTTACATGAGGGAAAGATCTTCCATTATTGTCTGTGTCCTTACTGAGTCTTCGTAGTGATTCCTGGTTTTAAGTAGATTTGTGGTAAGTGAATAAGTACTCCTGACTTGACCACGCTTAACAACTTGTTACCTGTTTATTAATTCAAATTAAAGAATGACAGGAGTGGCTGTGAACCAGAGATGCTCGTGCACATGGAGTGGGATCTTGTCATTTTTTGTACAAGCTGCTGGATACAGATCCACCATCCAGCTGCTTTTCTGTCCTGTCTTCCATGGGATACTGTTAATGGGGCTTGCTGTCCAACACCTGCACTGCCAGTGCACCATCGTGGAAAGGGCTTTGGTGTGAATTGAAACTCCACCCTGACACTGCTAAACTGCATCCCAAAGCTGATGTGTGCCTGGCCTTCGAAGAAACGGCTGTTTTCTGCTTGTCTTCCACGCTGCAGTTCCTAGTGCCATTCCCCAGCAACGAATTTTTCTGTTTTTTAAATAGGGATTAAATGTGCCTGCTCTGTAGAGGTCTGGAAAGACTGCAGTTATTACTTGGAGGGGAGTAATATTATTTGGAGAGGAGGTTATATTTGTACGCCAATAATGATAAGAGATGATTTTGCAACTCTTGATAACTGAAGAAAACTCCGTTCAGGCTGCACTCTTGATTTTTCTCTAAGCAGTTCTGAAATTTATCATGTGGTATGTTTTTTCTGAGTCATAAAACCTAGTTGGTAGGAGGACAAAGGCAGGGAGATTTTCCTCAACCTTGTTTTAATGTTGAGATCGTGTTTCTCCTTCGTTTCCGCACTCAGAGTAATTTTTCATCTCCCCTTTTCTGATTGAAATAGAATTGTCCAAGGAGGCCTTAATGGCATCTGATTTGTCATCCATAGGGTTTGGGGTTTTTTCTCTCTGCCCTTGTACATATATAATATAGCTTTGACTCCTTGAAGTGTGCATTCCATGCTCAGCTCTCTTCTTTGCATATTGCTGTATTGTTATGCCACCAAGGTGGGGACATGCATTTATGTATTATATACACATTTCCTGACTGATGAGTGAGAACAAAAGACCAACCATACTACAAATCCATATAATTATGGTTTAATAACTCACTCGTGTCTGCATGTTCCATTTCAGTAAGAAGGCTGTGGCTGGTTACTTTGTTACAATCCATTTTATTCTGGTAACATTCAATTAATTTAATTGGAGTGAATGGCATAATGTCCCTGGCTCAGTTTGGTGGGCTTTTAACCTGACTATAGCACTGCAGCAAACTCAAATGCTGTTATTTTATGTCATGATGAGTGAGTACAACAAGACACAAAACATGAAGAGCCTTGTGCTTATTAAACTATGCTGAAAATGTTTTATACAGACTCAACCACCTCTTAAAATACAGGTTTAGAAATGCACTTTAGATCCAGACTTGTTAAGACTGATTGAAAAGCTGAAAATGAACTACTGAACAAATCATGTTTTGTTATCCAAATCCTACATGGGGCCTTTCTGTCTTTGTAACTGGAGAAATCGATAGGCAATTAATGTGCAGGTAACAGTCAATATTTTAGAAAGCATCTGATGATTTGGGACCAATATTTGCATATGGAAAATCTTCATCATGGTTTAAAGATTTCTTATTTGAAACTTGGCATTTGGGTCCTCGGTGCTTAATTACCTTTGGGACTGGAACATAATTGTTTCCCAAAGATTTGTGAATCCCCACCCAGTGCTCCCTTTGTACACACACTGATCAGGCATTGACAGAAGTCACTATTCACTCTCTAAATCCAGATAAGTTAATCTTCCACTAAAAGTGGAAAATGCTTATGACAAAAAATATTTGCATGAGGCAATGTAATTGCTAAAACACTGGTTGTCAAGAAAACATCTGTGATATTACGGATGAAGGATCCATATTTTGATTATCTTGTTCATGAAATCATACTGGTTTGTGGCTATTCATTTCCTGTTGTTTTCCTCTCTTATAAATCAGGAAGATGAGTTTGGGCAGCTAGAGTGCTTTGTCCAGACAGGACTCACATTTATCACATTTAGAAAGTAACCTGGTAAAAGGTCACTGTATTAAATCAATATTTTCTTACTGCATTGCTTTAGAAAATGTTTCTTCTCTTCACTTACCCACCCCCACAGCAGACATGTAATGGAAGTTTAAAGCAGTGGTGCAAACAAGCAATTACTGGGATGCAGAGCTCTGTCCAGAAAAACCAAAATCTGATAACATTAAATAACTCCAGAGCCAGGAGTTGTGGGTTTGAAGCTTGCCCCACTGTAGCTGTGCTTGCCACATTAGCTGTGTTTGTCCCCCTTGTATCTATAGGCTGAAAAAATGTATTTTATTTTGGTAAGCTAACACATGTCTGTTTCTAAATCAACAAACATTTTCCTGCTTCATTAACTAATTTATGGCCATTAGGAAAATGGTTTTGATGGGCGAAAGTTTCATGGGTTTAAATTTTTTTTTTCAATTACAGTACCTTATGTTTCTGAAACATTTTTTAGTCTTTTTTCAGTGGTAGAAGCTGAATCACGGAAGGCTGAGGTCCAAACTTAGCTGGGCTTGGAAAAGCCTACATACCATTGAATTTTAAACATTTTGAATTACAGTATCTGTCTGTATTTGGACCCCAGCAACTTGCAGAGTCACATAGAAATTCTGTGGCAAGACAGATGACCTGGAATTTGAAAAATAATCCTCCAATATCCACTTTACCCTCTTCATGGAACTGCAGTCCATGGCAGTGTTTAGGAGCTTTAGGAGAGCTTGCTCATGCATCTCCTATTTATTTTTTAAGGAGTCCAGAATTTCTTTCACAGTAGATAAAACTTAATCTGTGGATGGATAACAACGATTGAAATGTGAAACATGTAGAATTTACTAACTGGTGCTACTAATTGATGTAATTATCACTAATTAAATGCTCTAAAGATAGTGATTTTTGTAATTGTTATTCAATGGCTTGAAGTGGCTTATGAAACTCATCAACAGAACAGTTCTAGAATTGTACGTTAAGGCTAAATGAAATTAGTGCTACAGAAGTTATTTTCCTTAATGTATTTAGCCTGAAATAAATCTGTGTCGCATTTAGCTAACCAGGGCACTTGATGAATGGGTGCACAGTAGAAGATTTGCTTTGAGTGAATATTCAAGCTAAAAACATAGCCATATTCCCTCTTTCATGCCAGGAAAGCCTAAGTGCTCATACATTAATGAGGAAACTAATTGCAAAGGGCCACAAAAGTGATTGAATAAAGAAGGAACTTGTTGAGGTTTTCTCAGAAAATGCTATGCTCATTCAGGTCTTTCAGTTAATATATTTGCTTTTTCAAGGGCAATTTGGTAGATTCTATCAGCACACAAATACCTCTTCAGAGTCTGTTGTAAAAGTGGCATTTAGGCCCACTAAAATTTATGTTCTGTGTTCTTTTGTTGTGGAGGAGGCAATTCTGGTTTGAGAACTTGTTATGCCACAGTTGGGACTGATTAATATTGATTACAAATATTTCCTATTTACAAATGGTGACTGGAAGGCACTTTTCTAAAGTGGTGCATAGTGATGGTTCTCAGTGAAATAACTGCTGAGGCGAAAACATGGTTATTAAGATGAGTCAATCATAATGGCCTTAAATTGCTGTTTCCCCCAGCTTTTAGTCGCTTGTTCAGTACTGCTGGAGCATCTCTCAAGAGGTGAGTGAAGGAAGGTTGAATTTCTGGGGTTTTTCAAGGGAAATCAGTATAATCTCCATGTTCTCAGGGATTATCTCATTTTTGAGATTGTCACTTCGTAGCAGAGGAGAGGAGCATGTGGGACTAGTGAGGGGGGAATTTCTAGGAGATTTCAGCTCTTTGTCTCTCTGAAATGGATGAACTGTCCTGCAGGCTTCTGTCTGCATGAGCTCTTCCCAGTGAGAGCTTCAGGAAGGTTGTGTTGGGCATTTTGGTCCTCTGCTGAGGTTTTATATTGCCTGGTGCTGTATTCTTCCAATGGCAGTCCTCATACTTGACTTCAGTCTTCTCCTTGCTCTGGAATTAGCTGTGTGTCAGCATTCCTCTGCCTATGCAGTTCCGTAAAGTCTTTTGCAGCCTTCATTTTGATTAAAAGTTTTAATGGCAGCAACAAAAGATCTTGTTCCTTTCATGAAAGCTCTTGGATAACAGCTTAATTCCCAGAGCACTGACCTTAGGCTTCATAAAAGTGTTACACATATTATTTTATCCCCGTATACTTTGAATACAAGCTGTATCAGAGATATTAAATGGTGTTTTAATCATTGTGGTCTATTAAATCTGTGCTTCTCAGAGTATAAATTATAAATTATTTTCATAATGGAGGGTGATTGCTCTGCTTTGTCAGTCTGCCTTCAGTTCATGTACACAGCAGGTTGTACTTGCAGCCTCGTATTCAAGGGGTTTGTGTCCATTATTGTTTGTTCTTCAATAAACAGCTTCTAAAGACTAAAGCTGTGTGTGAGCTGCTGGTTAACAGCTAAGAAATTTGCCAGCACTGTTGTTGCCCTCCTAGCAGAGAGCTTGTTGTTTGTGAATGCTCAGAGAGACCTTGAATCAGATTATTAACTACTTTGCAATCCGTTTTCCTTCAGTGTTAATTGTGTTGCTGAATCCTAGGATATCGTGTTAAAAATAATTCTGAAGTCAGTGTCAAATCACAGACACATTTTTGTGCTTAAAAGAACAGATGTTTAAGTTGTAGGTCCAGTCTGCCTATAAAAAACTCCAGTTTTGCCATTAAGCCTTTACAACACAACCAAAGGTCCTTAGTGCCTCTAAGTAATTTTAAAAAAACCCAATTCAGGTTGTAGCATTTTAAAAATGGAAAAACAGTCTTGTTCCTCCTGCACAGATGTGCACACATAGCTCTACCTGTGGTGTTTGGTACTTGGGTTAAGCACTAGCTCCCTTTTGCACCCAGACCGTGCAAGCAGCTTGCAAATTATGGAGTAAAAGTGTGGGGCTTGTAAATAAGTAATGTTCATGCATTCTGGACTTTACCAATAAAAATGGTGCTGATTGAACGAGTCATCAGCATTCCTGAGCTTGCAACAAGAGGTGCAGGGACAGAGCTGGGGTTTTTTGCCTTTGAGGTGTTTACAAGTGTTCCTCCCTCAGGTAGTGGTGGGTTTGTTGAAGTAAATGCCAGTGATAGTTTTGTATCTCAATAAAATGGTGGTACTGGGTTATAGGTAAGACCTTTCACCCTGCAGAATTCTTAATTGCGTTTCTAAACCCCCATAATTCCTTAATCCTGCAGATGCAACTATATTGACAGAAAATTGTTGTAAGGAGGAAAGGAGGAGACTTTAAGGTTAAGAGAACAGAGAAGTGCTGTGAGTTCCCTACTGTCCACAGGAACATCTGTGCAATCTTGCATGAAAGGCTGGCTTTGTGGTGTCAGAAATTGAGAGAGCTTTTCTCTTTTGTGGCACTCATCCAGGGCAGCTCATGGAGTTTTTATTCTTCTCTGCAATTCTCACATCAGAAGTAAAGACAATAACACTCCTTATTGTGCCTCATCTATTTGCAGAACAAGTTCTGCCGAGTGCAGGAGGTCTCTTTCAGGACCAGGTCTCTACTGCAAAGTTGTGCTGGTGTCACTGCTCCGCAGCTGGGGTTGTCAAAAAGTAATCCTCCCTCATAGAAATCATGTTGTTAAAGTTCTTTCTGGCAAGGATGCTAACCTCTGGTCTTTCCATCTTAGTTCTGCTGTGAAAATGAATGGTCATTTACAAACCATTAGCATTCTTTCAAATCAAAATATAATCATATCTTGCTAATTTCAAAGCCCTTCCCTCCCAGCAAATCTCATTAATTATCCCAGACAGGTGTTTTTCAACAAAAGCTCCTTCTTGCATTCTCTCTTCTTCTTCAGCCTCCTTCTTGAGCTAATGAAGCTTCAGTGATGTCTGTGGAACAATGGAGCAATTTCTGTAACTGCAGGTTGGAGAGAACAAATAAGAGATGGTAATTGAGGAGGGGCCGGAGGAGAGGCTGCAGGAGCAAAGTTCCTCTTTCTGTGTAAAGAGATCTCTCATTACTGGTGATTAGGGAGGAAGCATTTACAGAGACAGAGACAAAGTAGCTGTGCTGAAAAAAAAATTGGGTTTTGATCGTTTATTGATGTGCAGATGCTGCTGTAGGAAAAGACCACAGACCTCGTTAGGTCCTCGAGTTAATGGAGTGTAGGTTTGTATCAAGAGAGGGGAACTGGCATCACCTCCACGCTGCTCTTTGGGAAGTCACTTATTCAAAAAGCTCCCTGGCATGACTTGCAGCTGCGTGGATGCTGTTTACCAACACTCTGTGCATAAATTGGATGCTTCTCTCTGGAATTAGCCAGGTTTCTTTTCTCTGTGGAGATGTGCTGTGGAAATGAAGCCTATGTGCTTCCCCAAATATTTGAATCATATTCATAATTACAGCAAGCCTTCCTTCATGGTTGTTGAAAACAGGTCCTGCCTGCTCAGCTTACACCTAGATAGTAGGAAAGAGGCATTTTTTTAGCAGGTATGGCAATTATTATATAAATTATATACAGGTGTTTTGCTGGGCTGGTTGACCAGCAGCTTCACCTTCTCTGGTGGTTATGCATTTTCACATTTCATATTGGATTATGCCTAGAAGCTCCCTAGTCCCTGCCTCTTCCAAATACATATAGGTATTTATATTCTGAACACTAAAAATCATCAGAATTCAAATACTCTTTTAAGCATATTTTAATTAGTCATCAGCTACTCTGAAACTTCAGGGCAGCTCCCAAGATTTTCAGTATGAAAACCAGGCTCAGGTGTGACCTCACGTCCAGGCGTAAGTAGTTCTTTTTCTTTTTTATTTGGCAAAGCAAGAGCTCTTATTTCAGGAAGGAATATAAGTATCTTCCCTGCAAAATCCAACAATGAATAAAATTACTTTCAACGAAGTGTAGATAATTCTGCCCATATGGAGGTCAGAGACCATGAAAATACTGTGCAAAAGGCTCACAAGGAAATATGTCCTTTTCTTCCCTCTGGGAAAGGAAGGTGCAACAACAGGCACCTTTTTTATCAGAATGAATGATCTAGTAGTTCCACCTCTCCTGATGAACAACAGAAGAGAACCACAGCAGGAAACTGGTGCCTCGGTCACCTTACAGCTTTGTCATTTTTAGGTAGACCACTGGGGTTTGTAAGTCACAGGAAGAGTTATTGCTGATGTAACCTCTCCAGATCCCAGCTGCACGTAACATGCTCTGGAAAAGAGCTGAAGCTGGAGAGAATTGAGTGATGTGCACTCACCACACCCTCAGGGGCTGTCAGGAACCTGCTAACCACAGGTAAGAGAAACTCAGCTTTCAGGAGCTGGTTTTTCTGTGACACGTGTATCTGCCTCCTCAGGCAAATCCATAGATGTTTTGCTTCCAGTTGGATTTTATCATTTCCAACAACACCTTGTTCACCATAAAATATTCAGCAAGCTTCTTATAAAAATACTTTATTGAGGTTTTCAGAAGGGAGCAGACACAGGGAAAGGTACGAGCAGGCTCAACATTCATCCTGTCAGTTCGTAGCACACATACTTCCAGGGGTGTATTTTAACCCATCTATAACAGACTGACAGAACGTGTCACGAGTCTGAAATATCACATACGCAAGACAAGACATCATTTAAAACCTGACTTCAGATGACAATACTGATCTACTTGACAAATATCACTGGGATACAGTTGGATGGCACTTTCTTTTACTCATAGCAGCAGCCAAAAAGCAGTTTGCTTGCAACAGCAAAATGTAATTGGCAATCACAACATCATAAGCTTTTGGGCAGTACTTTACAACATTTGGGTTTCTATTTCTAAATGTAGTTTTCAGGCTTAGGATCTTGAGCTTCCCTGTGCACTACTGTTAAATACGAGCATTTGCCATGGCAAATAATTACTTATTTGTGCTACTACATCACTGAGCAGTGCCAGCAGTGGAATTAATCTGCTTTTTGGTCATACTGCCTCTGTGCCCAAAGAGGTTACAGAACAAATGGGCAGCTGTGATGAAGCATGAGATGGGAAGCAGAGATAAAATGCCCAGGATTTTTTGGTAAGAACAAGGCTAGAGCCCTGGTCTCTTGAATCTGATGCTCTATCTGTGCCATTAGTTGACAGCTCTAAAAAAATTTTTTAAATTAAAGAGTAAAAGAATTGGTGCTTATGTTGACTGAATCAACTCAACATAGGTCTCCAATGAAGTGAGGTATTTTAAAAGAAAGAATGCAAGAGTTCTGAAACTTGAAAAATTTAAGAGGTCTGAAAGAAACATTAAAAAAAGGAACATAAAAAAAACAACACAAGATTTGGTTCTGTCTGAGCTTGTCCTTCCCCAACACAGTGCCAGAAGGGTATCTTTAAGATCCTGCAGAAGAGATTTGAAAATGTCTTTGGGTTGTCAGGATGGAGTCTGTGGAGAAGCTGGTACCTTGCACGTAGGCACAGGGAGCCTTTTCGGGAGCCCTCGGGGCTCACTCCTGCTGCGTGGCTGCGGGCAGAGGGAAGCGCTCCCATGGGAGCACTGCACAGCCTGTGGCAGGACCCAGAGGAAATCAGAGCTGTTTTGAAGCAGGGAGGGATCAGGCAATGCCAACAGGGCGCTTCAAGATGCTCAGTGCCTCAGAGCCTGGCTGTAAACTCCATAGGGCAGAGATCTTCTGGGGTGTGGAAGGGACATCTATTGCACCCCACGGAACAGGGATCCAGATTATGGCTGCAGCTGCTGTAGCAAAAGTGATAAATGAGACATTTTCCTTCTGAGGTTTGTTCTTTTCTTTCTGTATCATCATCTACGTGTAATAATTGTGAGGAAAAAACGCTCCCATTTATAGGAAAGATCAAGTCTGCCAACAGCTAAGCTGTAGTTTAGCGCAGTAGTTTAAAGCCAGATACTTATTTTTGTTAGCTTCTATTTTTCAGTTTCCAGTTTATCGGAGCAAAATGCTGGTGCTGCTCAGGCTGACTAGGTGGCAGCAGAGCTCTTTTGTGGCACCTGCAAGTGGCGGACACAGATTTCACTACCTGTGGTTAATGTCAATAAACCCCTTTATCCTTCTGCGCGGTGGGATTTTGTTGTTGATGAACTAAAATAAGTTAATAGTGGACTCTCTTCTGCCTTCCCCACCTGCCCCACACCACTGCTCCTGGGTTCTTCCAAGGAAACAAGCTGCAGTCCTACACCAACACTGCAGAATTAAACCAAAGCTTTTCTCATCCTCACACTGGGCTGGCTTCACTTTCAGTAGTTCTGAAGGGCATCGTGAGGCTGAACCTTCAGCTTCTTGGGACAAAGGAGTTTAATAAAAGCCCTTCTGAAGCTGGAGTGGCAGAGAGGGTATAGGACAGGGTTGACAGCCGAGTTGATCCACAGCAGCCAAAAAGAAGTCTCATACCAGAACTCAGAGATGCACTGGCCATGGCAGCCAGCGCGGATGATCATCAGGAGAGTGTACGGTGCCCAGCAAATCCCAAAAATGCCCACAATGATTGCCAGGGATTTGGCCACTTTCTTGTCTCTAGAGAGCCTGAAGCGTTGAGTCGTGTTCTGGGACACGATCTTCATCCGTTTCTCTGAGGACAGAGTGGAGGCTGAATTTTTACAGCTCTTTTTGTTGCAACACTTGGGTTTCCTGGAGCTCTCCGAGCTTGTTGCCAGCAGGTCCTTGGCATCCAGGCTGGAAGTGGAGGCTGCTGCTTGAGCTTTGCTCTTAGAGAGGTCGAGGGTTTCAGCTGACTCCTTCTGCTCCCACTTACAGCATTTCAAAGAAAGCTTTGCTTCTGGGCTCCTTTCCATCTCTTCAGTGGAAGACTGGTTGTGCACTTCGTAGAAAACATCCAGGCGCATTTTGGTGCGCTTCTGGATGTTCAGGTAAATGCTTAGGTTGAAAAACATCACGCTGATGAAAGGGGTGAAAAACTCCAGCGTGGAGGCTGTCATGAGGAAATACCAGTTGTAGAAGAACTCAGCGTAGCACTCCCCGGTGGGGATGGTGCTCCGGCCTGATATGTACTCCCAGCTGATAATGGCAGGTCCGTACAGCAGGAATGCCAACACCCACACCATCACCATCTTCAGCACTGCTTGCCTGGTGTTGCCTTGCTGGGCTCTGTAGGCGACCTGCAAGAGGACAGCCTTTTCTTACACACAGTCCCACACCCCAGCTGGCTGAGGCTCCTCACAAATGGACTATTAGCATTCCTGGTAAAGTTGCTAGGCAATATCCCGGCAGTCCAACAAATTGCTATGCCATAGGCAACAGGAGCAATTGCTAGATAAATCACACTCGTACAGGGAAGATTTAGAACACTCCTTTCACAGCTCCAAAATATGGTGTCTGCTAAGTGGAAATGCATGACTTGCTTGGAGCCTGGCTCTTGTCTGCACCCACCACTTGCCTGCGCTGTCCCCAGCTACTCCCTGTAAGTCCCAAGGAGAGGGACTTGACAAACTCCTGGGCTGAATCCATGTTGTATTTGTAGTCAGGAAACGAGCAAACAGCAGTGGATCAGATCTGCCTGTGAACTGCTCGTCACCTCCATCAAAAGGCCAAGCATTTTGATCTCCCCACACACCCAGAGACCTCCCCACATTCCCTGCCAAAGCCAGCAGTGCAATCTACTGCCTTGCTAGCCAGGGAGAAGCTGCAAGTCTGACTGCAATCCACTCGTTTGTCCTGGAGATAATAAGCTCTTGCAACTTACTTAGAAGTCTGCTTACCTGGCTGGCTTGCTTGTACGCTACTATCCTCTCACTTGGGAAGGGAACACCTTCACAACGGGGCCTGAGCCGTAAGTGATTTAATTATGCCAAGAATACTAATCTGAAACCACAGCTGAATTATGTATTTGTGGATGATTATTGCTTTCCAGGCTAAAATTTCTGGAGGATTCAAAGAACTTTTAATAATTGCAGAGAGTCTGGAGAATAAAGCAGGAGAAGAATTATGTCCCTCTCAGCTGCCATGACAGGACTCACCGCTCTTGTCACCGAGAGGAATCTGTCGTAGCTAATTAGCACGATGTTGAAGACCGAAGAGGTGCACAGCAAGTAATCAAACACCAGCCAGAGTTTGCAGAGGCTTCTCCCGAAGATCCACCTCCCCGTCAGCACATAGGGCACATACAGGGGGATGCAGAAGGCACCTGCAAGCGGAGGGGTCCGTTCGCGGTGAGACTCGGGCTCTGCACGGTGGCTGCCCCGGGGACCCGCGGCTGTCGGGTGCGTCCTTCCCCCTGCGCGCCCGGACGGAGGGAGCGGCCAGGGGACCGCGGGAGGGAACCGGGGACTGCGGGAAGGTGGCGGGGGCAGGAGCGGGGCTGAAGTGGAGGCACGGCCCCGGGAGGAGCAGCCGGGCAGGAGCAGCCCCGGGAGCTCTGCCCGCCCCGCCGCCGAGTTGCTGCCGGGCCGTGCCGGTGCCGGTGCCGGCGGGCGCGGCGCCCCGCGAGCGGCACTTTACCTACGAGGAAATCCGAGATGGCCAGGTTGAGGAGGAAGAAGTTGTTCTGGGTGCGCAGGCTGGAGTCCGCCACGAAGGCCAGCATCACCAGCGCGTTGCCCGCCACGGTGACGGCGATGAGCAGGGCCATCAGCGCGCCCAGCGCTGCCGTGCCCGCGGCGGCGAAGCGCCCGGCGGCGGCGGAGCCGTTCAGCGCCCCGCCGCTCTCCATGGCCAGCACCGCTCCCGCCGCGCCGCCGCCGNCCGCCCCGCCCGCTCCCGCCTCCCGCTCCGGCCCCCAGTACCCTCGCATAGCCCCCGAGCAGCCCCGAAACCCCCAGAGCATCCCTAAATCCGCCCAAGCATCTCTGCATCCCGCTAGAGCATCCCTGAGCATCTGCACATTCCCACGTACCCTCTCCGCCCGGGAGCATCCTCGTATTACCCCAGAACACCCCTTCATTGCTCCAGAGCATCCCTGAGAATCCACACATTCCCCTCTCAACCTGGTAGCACCTTTACATTACCCCAGAGCATCCCTGAATTCCCCCAGAGCATCCTCTCCTATTCCCCTTCCCTTCTCAACCCTGGAGCATCACTGCACTACCTCAAAGTATCCTTGCTACCCCCTAGAACATCTCTGCATTCGTCTTTCCCCTCTCAACTCAGAAGCATGTTTGTATTCTCCCAGAGCATCCTTGCATGCTGTACAGCAACATTCCTGCACCTCTCCAAAGCGTCCACCATGAGTTTATTGCTCCTGCCGTGGGGTCTGTGCCTTAATCAACAGAAGTGAAGTCAGAACTTCATTTGCCTTTTAATCAGCCAGTCAGGAGGGCTCCCTGGGAAGGTGGAACATAGAGGATGATGATCTTGCCCCTCTGCTCCTCGTGGGCAGCGGAGGAAGAGGTAAAGCTGCCTGGGTGCAGGCAATTCTTGGTCTACAAACCACGGAGTCCTTGCGACCCTCAGCCCCAGCTCCAGGGAGGTGATTAATGCTCCCTTCTTCCACCATTTGTTCACCCTTCATAGCTAAAGAGAACAACTTTTGTCTGAGGACTTGTTTCAGCTGGTGATTCTGCAGGGTGAAGTTGCCTACCACTGTACAACCCCTGTGCACGGTGCCTGCTCCAGGCTGCAGGAGAGGAAACATCCTCACAGGTATTGTCACACAGGCAGGATCAGCTGTGCTATCACCACCTCTGGAAAACAGCACAGGGATGTGCAGAGCAGCAACTGCAAAACAGAGAAGGGTACTGGCTGGAGACCCTGACCAAGCATCCTTCTTTCTGGGAAATTCTGATAAGTTGTGAGGAACAGAGAGATCATAACCAAAGCAAGAACACTGTGCAAACCCAGAAACAAGCCTGTAGTTAATGCCCAGGGGGTTTGCCACCTTCTGATTGCTCCGAAAGCTATTTTCACATCAGGAACTACTACAGCCTCACAGAATTCCTCTTCAAACACGCTGCCGCAGCCAGTGTCCTGATAGCAGCGGCTGGTCCTGCTGGGAGGGGGCCGAGAGGGCTCTCTGGAATCGCGGTAAATCATTTGCAGCCGGCACAAGCCGAGCAGTGGGAACACTTCTCAGCACTGTGGCAGGGGTGGCCCTCGTGGCACCACCAAAGAGTGGCCTTAGCAAGAAGCAGCCTCATCCCGTCCCTTGACGTGCCCAGCACTGGGACATCGCGCTGGCTCTGCGCTCGGAGCCGGGCTTGCTGCTCCCAGCTCTGTGCAGGGGCGCGCAGGCTGCGCACAGTGAGCCGGCAGCCGGGCAAGCCCGCAGCTGCCTGGCACGCGTGTCCCTTCCTCGGGGACACGAGTGTCCCCAGGCCGCTCCGCTGGTGGGCGGCTCGGGCTGCGCTGCTGCCGCATCCCGACAGAGGATGTCACTGTGGGCTCGTGGAGCCGCGCGTGGGAGCGCTGAGGATGCGGCGTGGGAGAAACTCCCGGGCGGTGGGAAAACGGCTTTGGGGTACTTCGTGTGTGGCTCCAGCACTGCTTTGAGGATGGTCAGGCTTAACCGCACACCTGGCTGGGCCGGGATTTCACCATTGGCAGCCGCAGCACGGCAGCAGCAGAGAGGACGTGAATTTTATGCCGATCACCAGAGATGTGACGGAGAGGATGATGTTAACTCCTGTTAACTCCTCCCACCTTTCTGAAAGCAGGCTCACGGGTTATTTCTTAGCATTTTCAAGGATTATTCTGGTCATCACTGTCTTTGTTTGACATCAAACTCGCTCAATTATGTCCCTTGCAGTATGGTAAGGAAGAGACATTCTGCCACCAGTAGAAGCTGTTTTGACACATGGCTGAGCTGGTTANTTTTTTTTTTTTTTTTTTTTTTTTTTTTTTTTTTTTTTTTTTTTTTTGACACCTGTGATGTTTAATGAACCCATGAACCACTTTCACTGTGTGGCTGTTTATGATCTGGTGTTATTTGTAATCTCCAGCTACTCAGTCAAGCATTAGTATTCATTGAAATGTTTACAAATTCCAAATGATGGGGCGTGTGCTGTGCAGCTCCTATCCTTAGGAGCAGTTTGCTGTTTGTTAGCTGTCATCCATTATTCAGCGTTTTCCCTATCTGGATAGAAAGCAAACCCCCTACTTTGTACCTAAGATAATTTATAAAATGATACAATATAATGTGGACAAATCACAGTTATTGTTTATCCAGAGTAAATTGCCAGGATTGTTAGATAAATAAGAGGTGATAGAGCTCAGATTATAGGTTTCCTGGTGCTGATGTTTCTCTCTTGCTTCAGCAGACAGGACAAGTGTATTTCTAATATATTTTAGGAAACATGCCATCTTGGTCTTAAAGGAAATCACACAACCTGTAGTTGAAGCAGATCACACGCAGACATGTGAGCAGATGGTCTGACAGCTCACGTTTGGACCTGGCTGACACAGTACATGTGCCATGTGTAGATACCCCATATGCTCATAAGTGCTTATATGTGTTCATATAGGGTGTTCTGATCACCTTGCATCAGGTTATGGGGTCCTCTCCTGGCCAGGGAGATCTCCTGAACACTGCTCAATCCTTGTGGATCTGTGCACTGGAGCCTTTCCAGAGAGTCAGAGCTGTAGCTCAGCTCCTGAGCTTGGTTCCTGTTTTTTCCGAGGTTGTTTCTTCTTCTCATGCCTGAGAAGCAGGAGCTGGGGGTGGCAGATCACAGAATGGTTCAGACTGGAAGGGACCTCTTGAGATTTTCTAGGCCAACTCCTCTGCTGAAGCAGGGTCAGATACAGCAGGTTGCCCAGGGCTTTGTCTGGTTGAGGTTTGAATGTCTCCAGGAGAGAAGACTCCATAGCCCCGCCAGACAATCTGTTCCAGCTGCCTTCCAGACTGTCCTCACAGTCAAAAAGTCTTCTTTTGTCTGCACCTTCTAGCCCACAGATAGCGCTCTAAAAACCTGGGACTAGGAGTATATGCACAAATTGTAGTTTTTCCAATGTTTACTTCTGTCCCATGGAGACAGTTTTTTTCTGAAACAAACTTTAAAAAAGAGAGATGATTAAAAAACCCCTTTGTGTTCGTGTCTTTACTGATGAGGGTTGAAAGTACTCTGGCATTCAAGTATCTGTCATTATGAAACCCATCCTTTTGTTTTATTTCCTTTTCTTCTGCCTTTCATCATGGAACATGTTTATTCTGTTTGGAAAATTCCCTTTTTTGAGATCCCCTCACAAGTTCCCAGCACACTTGAGTGAAGAGAAGGGCAGTGTGGCTGAGAAAAGATATTGCAGAGTGGCTGAGGGCAAAATCTTCAAGGAGCCCTTGAGCTCCTGCTTTGCCAGACCCCCAAGATACAGCACAAACCCTCAGTATAAATATTTCACATGTAGCACCAGTGAGTAGGACACAGAAAATGCCAGGGGAGCATTTCTCATGCTGGAGATGCCTTTGCAATGAAACGCTACTCTTTGATATATATTTCTCTTAAAAACAAACCCAACAGCAACTTTTCTGTCAAAGCTTGGGGAGCTTTTAGTACTGAAAACCAGCACGGCAATCCAAACCTGGCTGGGACATGATGAAATCAGTCACTGGATGTGCTTCATCCACCTCAGCCAGGTGTCAAAACAGCTTCTACTGGTGGCAGAATGTCTCTTCCTTACCATACTGCAAGGGACATAATTGAGCGAGTTTGATGTCAAACAAAGACAGTGATGACCAGAATAATCCTTGAAAATGCTAAGAAATAACCCGTGAGCCTGCTTTCAGAAAGGTGGGAGGAGTTAGCATCTCCTCTCCCAAAGCAACACGTGCTGAGAGCTGCGAATGGCCACAAAGCCAGCATGTGCCTGAGAAGGATCACAAATTCTGGAGGGGAATTGTCCCCATCTGGGCACAGTGTGTGTCCACTTGTGTTCAAAACATGTCCTGTACCTTTTCACTTCTTTCTTTTCCTTCCTTCTTTCCTCTCCTTCCTTTGTTCTTTCTCTCCATTCTCAGCTGTAACCTGCAAATCCAAATTCCCAAAGTGTCCAAAAATGCATCCTTTTAGTACAGGGAGACTTTTCATAGCTGGACCTGTCCCAGACCTCCATGACTGCTTTAGGCTTCTTGGGAATGAGCTCCTTCAAGTTACAAATCACCTTGTCACCGAAGAAGGTCGCATTTCTATCCTTGTTCAATCCAACAGCACTTTTGTGAGCAGGAAAATGCTGAGCTTAACGACTCTGGGGGAGGAAAACACCGCAGAGCAGGATGAGTAATGCCATTAGTAATGAAGTAACTGTCTGATCGGAGTTAACACCTGATTCTTGTCAAGGCCAATTCAGTATTGTATTTTGAAATGAAAATTTCAGAGCACAGTGGGGAATGAAACCAGAAGTCATCCTACATCTGTCAGCTTGGACTGAGTTGGCAGCTGCTGTTCAGACCGATAGATGTTTTCAGAGAGAGACAGCAGGGTCTGAATATCAAGATGTGAAATCTGTGTGCAGCTGCCACCAGCCTTGCTGGAAGCATTTTGTCACATGGAGGAGTGAACGCTAAAGCTCTGTTGAAAAAATATCCGTTAAATTTGAGGATGGTCCATCCTGATGGATCCCATCAGGGGATGGTTTAAGAGGCAAGGCTGGGCTTTGTTTCTAATACTCTTAATGGCAGCGAGCGGTGTGGGTTAGGAGTGACAAAAGGAGACTTGGGAAGGACTAAAACATTTCTAATCAAAGCCAGTGCTGTTCACAGGCAGATGGAAAACAGAGCAGCTGTGGAGAAATGAGCTGGGTTTCTCTGGGCCGTGGTGCAAGCTGTGGCACAGTGGGCTCCTTTGCATTCCATCAGACTTCATAAAACTTTGGGTCACTAAGCAATTAGAAGGGGAGAGTTTAAGCCCACTTGTGGAGTCCATGGATTTCTCCAGAGCTACCACC
The DNA here is from genome assembly GCA_013398955.1 of Callaeas wilsoni. Classification (NCBI taxonomy): domain Eukaryota; kingdom Metazoa; phylum Chordata; class Aves; order Passeriformes; family Callaeidae; genus Callaeas; species Callaeas wilsoni. Next base: position 134,382 of record VWPU01008075.1, on the reverse strand, counting down.
AGGTTCTCATGTGAGGAGACCTACAAATGTCAGCTCCCTCGCTTCCTGCAGGAGCTCATTGGTAACCTTATGTAATATTTAACAGACTTCCTGGGCTAATTAAGTATATTACTTTATATAGTAACTAACATATCTCTAATATGTATCAAAATTTAATTCAGTTTAATTCATTATCGCCGCTCAACGTGGGCCCAATTTTCTTTCCCCTTACGAAGATGCAAATCCATTAATTCTTTGTGTGCATCAGGGAGGATGATGGAGCCCTGGGTTTGCCAGATCCTTTCCAAACACAAGCATAGACAACTTTGCTCTTGTCTTTGCCCAACTTAACTGAACCAAAAGAGTTTCTTCTGAGTCGTGCCAGGGCGGTTGAGAGCAGCAGCTGTCCCCAGAGGCTCCCATCAGGTGTCTTACATGCTGGAAGGTCCTTCAGGCACAGTATTTGGGGATTTTTCTGTAAGCCAAAGCTCGTATTTCCTGTGTGATACTTCTTCCCCAAGCACATGTGGTTGTATAAGCAACACGGAATATAGGGAAACACATTTCTCTGGAGAGCAGAGGACAAACAAGATCTCTGTGTCTGAGATCAGGAGAATCAGCTGTCTAGCTAACTTTATCTTGTTTATTTGGCCATTTGGCTTCTGTGAAGCCCCTGATAATGAAATCTGGTGCCTCCAGGTGCTGGGCAGTGTCTAGCCAAGAGGGACTGAAGCTAGTTGTTATTCTCTCCCTCTCCGGTGGCTCCTGTGAAATGATGCAGCAGCATCTGCCCAGGCCCTTTGGGCAGCACTCCTTCACCAAGACACCATCTCTGTTATCTCTCTGGAGATGCTGCCATTTCAGGCAGGAATTTCAAGTGTTTGTGTGTCTAAAAGCCCTCTCAAGGTTTAAGGTCCAACACTTCAGCACCAGTTATCAGGTGCATTTTCTCCAGAGGAAGGTGCCCTTCCTAGGGAGAGGGGAACACATCCCTCTGTCCTTCCAGCCCTCGTCAGCTCTGCCAAGTTCTCTGTGTCACCCCTGTCAGCCACGGTGACCACTTCTCCATTTTTGAAGGGGCTGGGTTCTGTTCAGCTCCCTGGTTATGAATTTGCTGCCAGAGGGTTGCTGCTCCCCCCGCCTGCCCTTTGCCTTCCAAAGCCTGACTCGCAGTCTCCAGATCACTATAATTTAGAAAGACCTTCATCTATACAAGGATTTTGCCTGACTCCTGGATTTTCTCATAAAAAACCTTGTCTCAACAGCATCTCTGTCTGCTTGAGACAATGTCAAGCCTGCTCTTAGATCTGTGTAACAAAGGCAGATGGAAAATGTATTTCCTATTGAGCCGTGGTGTGCTTAATGTATTCCCTTCTATTAATGATTGCTTGGGGTCCTGATCTCCAGTTCATCATCTTTTCATTCTTTTGATGTTCATTATAAGGCAGCAGAGACTAACAGAGAGTATGTCAGGCGTCCAGCTACAAAGGCCTGGGGAAGAGGAGTGAAAAGGGACCCAGTGACAGGAGGAAGACAAAGCACTTAGGATGCATCAGCTCACTGCAGGCAAAGCTGCAATGATGCTCAGGATGTTTTTGCCCGTGCTGTTATCTACTGTCTTCCTCTTCCAAGCCCAAATCCGTGTTCCTGAAGCTGGTTTGACCTCTAGACAAGTCATTTGGAATCAGATTTGTGCAAAGATATTACAGGGCAAAGGAAGCAGACCCCTCCTGAGTCTGGAGAGCTGAGACCCCCAGCAGGTCTCTTTATTGGTCTGGCTTGCAGCAAACAGGGTTTTAGCAAATAAATCCATCTCATCAGCCACCCTGGGCTTTGCTGAGGCTTCTGGCCTAAAGAGAGAGAGTTTGCTGTGGCTGTAAGGATTCTCCTTTTCCTGACTATGATGATGAGACGGCTCTTCTTGTGAAACCACTCGGGTAAGCTGTCTTGGGGGGCTCCAAACGCTACAGACCTGCCACTGGATGTCCCAGCTGCTGTGATCTGAGGAGAGTTTGGACCATCCTGGAACAAAAAACGGGAAAAAGGAAAACTGAAAGTCCTTCCCTCTCCAATGAGTAATCATGTCGTGCTGGTTCTGACCTCCGCCTAATCAGAGTGCAGCCGTGCTGGAGGAAGAAGTAGAGAACAAGGAAAATTAAACACTCTCAGTGTTATTTAAGGGACTGAATAACACAGGAGCTGTAGCAAAACAAGATGTGCAGGAGCTGGGTTGTCCTTCTGAAGGGTGTTTGCTGTCATCACCCCGGCTATTCTCTGCCTCAGCACGGCAGCATCACTGCTCAGATCCAGCACCTCCAGAGGACGATGGTCAATCAGCGATTTTCCTGCATGGTGTAGTGCCAGAGAGTAGAAGAGCAAGAACTGGAAGATGCAGAAGCCAGATCTCCTTTTAGGCTGCATGACAAACTGTACCTGCTTATCCCAAAACCAGTGGCCACAGAAACATCTCTTACCTTTTTGCTTCACACACATCTCCTCCCTGTGGAGGCTGAGAAACATCGCCCTAGCAGGGCAGGGGAAGCAAGAAATCATTCCCACCTGTCTCTTTCCTTTCTTTCACAGAGCCTACAAGACACTGTGAAGCTTGAAAATGAATGTCAACCACATAAAAATCCCTGTCTTAAAATTTTTGCAGGCAGTATTAACGGATGAAGGATGAGTTGGTGCTTGGCAGTTGGAGGATTCCTCAGTAATTTGTTTGGAAAAAGAGAAGAGCAGCAAAAATAGGATTGAGATGCAGACTTGAGCATGGAGTGAGGATGCCAAGAGTTCCAGTGGTCATACAGCTCCCCTGGAGCCCAGGAGTATCTCTGGTCACTACAAAGAGGGAGTTTTCCTACTTTCCAACCAGATGTTGAAGGAGACAAAAAGTAACAATGCCCTGCGAGCAGAGAGGTTCTGCCTGGAGCTGCTGCTGGAGCTGGGGCTGGAGAAGCAGAGCCAGGGCAACTGGGAATAGAGGAGGGGACCAAACTGGAGCCATCAGCGTCTTCTTGGAGGCTAAAAGTTTTGTCAGTAATTGAGGAACTGGGATATTTACCTTCCCCACAGGGACCCAGGGCCCACCACACTGCCACCCCCTCCCACGGTGCAATTTCTCTTTTAATCTCCCCTTGTTTTACTCTGCTTTAACTCTGCGAGTGAGGTGCTTTGTGGGAAAGGCTCTGCCTGTCATTTCAGGCACTATTTCCCTTTCTCCTTGCTTTCTGCTGTCCATCAGCGTTGTCTGACAGCACGACATGGTTCATTAAAAAAGGGAGGGATCAGGTGCAAGATGAATTTTCTAAACAGTTTTGCAAACGACGGTGTATAGAGGCACAGAACAGCTTTCTGAAACAAAGTTATTAATTCCAGTTAATAATGCACCACTCACAGCTGATGCTGTTCCCAGCACCCACGGCCGGGCTGTGCCGATCCCACTTGTTTGCAGGCAGGTTGGGAAGGAGAGAGAAGTGATTCTGAATAATATTTCATGTGACACTTGGCATTTAATAATATTACGGCATTGTTTTAAAGCACTTCACCATTTCTAAGCAATCCTGCCAGAGATTGCATGTATAAAAATGTGCTTATTTGTTTCTATAGGTTGACTTTATACATGTGATCTCCTCAGCTTGTCACAGCCCTTTTTTGAGCATTGGGACACACCACAGACTTCCGCAAATTAATTGTGCAAAGTGCCCAGTGTTTTGAAAAACAGTTCCTAAATAGATACACGGTATTGAGCAAGAAAGGTAAGCGATTGGGAAAGCACATGAGTTGCTATGTACAGCAGCTGGATTTCAAAGTTTTAGCAAGTTACAAGCCCTCTTGAAAACAAGCAGGAAATATTCCATAATATTCCTTTAATTCGATTATCACAATTAAGTTGGGGTATTTTAATGACACTACTTTTAGCAGCTCAGACCACCTGAAGTGGACCTCCTGCTCGCTGCCCTGGCCAGCAGGGCTGCAGAAACATGGCATGAAGGGATGATCAGGGCTCATGGAGCTTCAGGGATGTGCTTCAAAGAGCTTTTTTATTACTCTGCTCATCATCTTCAGAGCTCTGGTTGCTGTGTCAGACTCTCGGAAAGTGTGGAACAGTGGAAAAAACAGTGCAAGGACAAGGAAGAGGGAAGATTGTGTCTGTAATTGCTCGCCTGTAATTATCTTCCATTGTGCATTCTGTTCCTGCTTCTCATTAGCACAGAACCGGGAGAGTGTTTAATTGCCGTACGGCTCTGTCCATGGCATTATCTGCAAGCAGAGCAGATCAAATCAGCCTTGTGGGGCTGAGGGAGTGATGAACTGCTCTGGGGCAGCCGATGGAGATCAGGAGGGGCAGCAGGGCACAGCTGCTGGAGATCAAGAGGCAGAATACAAATCGCAGGGTGCTGGGCACCAGCCTGAGGTTACACAAGTGCTGCCATGAGCGGGCTGCTCTCTCTTCTTTCCACTGATCACTTGGTGGTGGCAGAGTCCCACATCCCAGATAGGATCCCAACGTGTTTTGCAATGCAAGGCTGATTTTCCAAAGCATCCACCGCTGGCTGTGGGGACAGCGAGCTGCAGGAACCTGGATTTGGGATTGCACGCTCCTGGCTGTGCCTCATCATCCTGTCCTGTGCATGGTCATTGCACAGCGGCACTGAAATTCAATCCTGGGGTTGCACAAGGGCAGCAGCTGCGTGGAGAGGAGAGGAAGGAACAGGGCTGTGCTCTTGGGAGTTGTGTGAGGAGAAGCGAGGCTGAAGAATGCACTGAAATCAAGTCATGACTTGCAGCAAAGAGGCTCTGTAGCAGTGCAATGCACCTGGCCACAACTCACTCCGCTGATGCACATGATGGGGAATGACATGAATTTGAGTTGCCCTGCGTGGAGCAGCCAAAAGCAGAGGGAAAGCTACCCAGACGTTACCTGCAGTCTGGCCTCCAGAGCAGTGAGGGATGCTAAAGCTGTCCCTTCCTCAGTCCCTGCTCCTGTCGCCCGGGCTGGAGGCTCAGCTCAGGCCCAGCTCACCCAGGCGTGGGCTGTCCCTGTGCGCAGGCTGTGGGTGAGCGTGCTGTGGAGCCTGCTGAGCTGGCTCCGTGCTGTGGGCACACACCCGGCTACCAGGGGACTTTCAGAGAGCTCTCTGGCAGCGCTTTTGTGCCATGAAGTGAGGGCTGGAGTTCAAATCAATGCTCTTGGCTCCCAGCTGCCCTCTTCCCTCCAGAAAAAGGAGTTTTTCCTATGGCCTGGCTGGATCTGTGCTCATGAGCTGATCTGACCAGTAAGGATGATAAAATCCACACTCTTACTTTGGCATGTTAGCCTGAACATCCAAGTCATCACACAGCTCTGCAGCCACCTCATCTCCTGCTCCCACTCCCACAGGCTCTGCGCTGGTGCCCTGAAACGCTGCCACCAGCATTAGACATAACAGCAGACTTAATTAAAGGGTGGCAGCCTGCCAGCATCCAAGAGGCAGAGCTGAGCTGGCTGCACTGCTTTCAAAGGGGTATTTAAAAAATAAAAAAAAAAAACGCTGGGAAATAGCAGGGCAAGCCTTGTCACACTGATGTTGCTGTGGGTCAAGCATCTGTTTTGCCTCAGGTCCATCCCCTGGGAAGAAGAGTCGAGCAGGGGCTCTGTGGTCCCTGACCCTGTGGTCCCTGACCCTGTGGCTGACCCCACTCCCAGGGTGCTCACACGGACCCTTCCCAGTGGGGTGCACAGTGTGCTGTTGAGTCACATCTCTGTCCTGCCCTGCTGGAGAGGGAGATGGAAAAGTGAGATTCCCCCCCTCCTCATTTCTGCAAGCTAGGGTGGAGCTCAGGAATTTATTCCCTTCTGTGACAAAATGAGATGACACAAAATATTTCCATGGTTATCAGAGATCTAATCATCTCCCCAGAGACCCCAGCAGGAGCGAGGGACGGCAACCACCTGAGCTGTGTCCCAGCCCTGCTATTTTCATGGCATCTGCCCCTCCATCTGATGGTCTCAGGGCAATCTTTATGCTGGAGGTTCCCCATGGATGGATATTGACAATCCCTCCTCGGAGGAAAAAAGCACTTTTGCATCTGGAACCAAGTGCCAGCAGCTGCACAAAAGCAGGACAAGGACGGATCCACTGTGAGAGGAGAGAGGTAAAGTCCTTGGGTACCATTCTGCAGCAGGCAGATCCCTGTGGCACATGTGCTTCTCAGCTCGAGGCAGATAACAGACAATACCCTGATTATTGGAATGCATTTAGCACTGTGCAATGCCTGGTTAAAGAATAGCTATTCTGACAAAAAAAGAAAAGACCAGAGAAAAAGAAATCAGCCTTTAGCTTCTAAGTCCTCGCTTTGCTTCACCCTCAGGATTTGGTCCACTGTGTGTCCAGCATAATTATTAAGCAAGTTCTGATGGAAGAATTTTATTTACCCAGCCTCAAAAAGGAAGAAAGGAATCCTTAATAGTGGATTAGATCAAAAAAACCATAATTTATTTTTCGATAAGTGCTTTAGATGTAAGATCAATGGCTCGAGGCTGATTGATAGGAGCTGTTTGCAAAGACTTTAGATCTAATTGCACCCAGGCAATCACACAGACTTTTTCTTTGACCAGTACTGGACACCATCCCTCTTGTGCGGAGGAGGGGAGGGACCAGAAAATAGCAATACTTTGCATTGGAGAGTTGCTCAGCAACTGCCCCATATTATTTTTGAGTTATCCTTGAGCACAACCTCTTTTCTCTTTGATCTTCACATAATTTTTGTTGCTGTTACTTCTCAAAAAAGACAATGTTTTAAAAGAATTGCATCCCCATTTGCCAAAATATTTTTCTTTTTTTAATTTTTTTTTTCTCAAGAACAACCAAAGCCAGATGACATAAGGGAAAGCAGTGCATTGCTTTGCAGAGGAGAGGACATTAAGGTCCATCTGCTCTGCTAGAGCCTTTCACAGGGCACTGGGAGACAGAGATTTAGTGTCTTTTCTGTACACGGTCCACAGATGATACTCAGAGGCAAAAGAACTGTGTTTAGCTCTTGCCACCAAGCAGCCACTCAGCTGGGTTTGGGCAGGCGAGGTGGTGTTAGAGCTCCCATTTTGGCAGCCTTTGATCAGGAAATGGCAATGGGGTTTCTCACCAGGCTGTAATTCCAGACGGAGCTTGGCATGGAGAACATTACTCTACAGTCCTGATTTGGAAGGAGCATCACATCTCATCCGCCAGTTATTATGAGCCCTGCTGAAAAATGCCTTTATGTGACACAAAAAGTGATGAAACCCTGAGCTGCTCAGCCTGAACCAGAGCTGCCTCTGTGCTCTGGATGACACAGATCCCTCGTGGGGCCCAGCAGAAAGGAGCTTCTGATTATTGGGGTGCATCCGATCCTTTTCTCTCTCTCGTTCATTTTCTGCTGTTGCCACACACGGAGGGAAACAGGAGTTTTGCACTGCTTTGGTCTCTCCTGGGTACCATACAGAGAAGAAAAGCAACAAGTAAAACACCAAGTCCCTGAAATACATATTAAAAAAAAATTTTAAGAAACATAGAGAAGAAAATAACCCAAGATTTTAAATGGCATTTGCAAATATGAGTCAGGAGCATCTTCTGTGAAACTATTGCCAGCTATATGGACTAAAGATGGAATGACTGCAGCACAGCCCCTGCTCAGGGAGAACACAAATCACTCCTGAGCCAAGTTGCAGCCCAGCCAGAGGATGTCCTCTGAGGAACAACCAATTTCATCACTTTCCTGCCTCAGAGTAACCCCGTTAGGCAATCCCTCACCCGGTCAGAGCACGGGGATTTCTTCTTGCACTCCTTCCCCCGAAAGCAGCTTGTTTGTTTTGCTGATGTTTGACCACCTGAACGTCAGAAAAACAAACCCATGAAACTTTGCATGCAAATTAACCCCTGAGGCAGCAGAAGGGAGCAAATTTCTACATCTAGTAAAAATCTCAGCTGCAAAGGTCTAAAAATAGACTTTTCTTGCCTCAGGGATTCTAGCCTTGCCTTGTGAGTCGTGGTGCTGCAGATTATTGCATTCATAATTTAAATGTTGGGTGGGTATAAAATTACTGGTGTGGGAGTTATTCAATTTCTGGTAAGTACATTTACATTAAATAGCGGCTGCACATACAAAAGATAGGAAAACGTCCTTCCACTTCTGTTTGCCTGAAGCAGTGAGAGCACATGCAGCCTCACGAGGCTGCTCTTGTGAACACATAATGGTTTTTTCTTACTAAAAACTTGAAAAAGTTCACTCTGGCTGAAAGGGCACTTGTGTCTCCTCTCTTGGCATGAGGCTGCTCCAGACTCACCCCTCTCCAGGCTAGAACTCCTCCCAGGGCTGATCTGAGTGCTGCCGAGGATGGGTAAAGCTTTTAAACTAAACGAGGATTGATTCAGTGTAGATATCACGGAAAAAAAATTGCAATGAGTGTGGTAAAATACTAGAACAAGTCATCCAGAGGGGTGATGGATGTCCCATCCCTGGAAGTGTTCAAGGTGAGGCTGGACAGGGCTCTGAGCAACCTGGTCTACTTGAAGGTGTCCCTGCTTATTGCAGGGGCAATGGACCAAAACTTCTAACCCAAACTATCCTATGACTAGTTTGAGGAAGTCTTGAGGCTCATTGGTTCCTTCCTCACCCCATTTCCTTCCTGCCTCAGTCTTCACTCCTTCTGCCTCCATGCTCCCACAGAAGGGCTGTTTTTCCTGGCCTGTGCAAAGCCACTGCCAAAAAACAAGTGGCTGCATCTACAGAGCCATTGCTGGACCCTGCTTGAGCTGCATGTGAGGGGCTGCAGCAGCTCCAGCCTCACTGCACCTGCAGCAAACAGCCCTGGCCATCCCCCACCGGCATGTCAAGGCTCCTGGGGCACTTGATTGCCAGACAGCCTGGGGGTTTCAGTGATTTTTTTTATTTAGTGATGCTGTTTTAACTCAGAGAGTGCGAGCCTCCCAATGAATCACATCGTGGTAAATTAGAAGTTTCCTGTCCGTCGTGCCTTCTTGGACATTATTCCCAGCAGTGTAAATGCCATGCTTGGAGCCAAAATTGAGCTCTGTCAGCCAGGAAGAAACCCTCACTCGGTGTAAATGAGGAGAGAGGACCTGCAAAATTCCCTCCAGAATGGCAGGGCTGGAAAAATACAAGTGTGCTTTGCACCCAGGGCGGCCGCGCACAGGTAAAGCAGCTTCTCCTCCTTCCAGGTTCCCATCCCTGGTGACAGGAATCCATGGAAATGTGGAAGGGGCCCTGGGCAGCTCTGCAGGCAGAATGGTCCCTCGCTGCTGGGAAGCCTTAGCAGGCAGCCAGCTGGCAGGGCTCCTTCCTGCTGCCGTGGGGCCGGATGGCCGGGAACGTGGCGCTTCGTGCCGGCGCTTGGGAAACGCTGGCACGGCCAGCCCGGCCAGGCAGACACCCGCCATGAGCTCTCCTGCCAAAGCTCAGCGCCTGCATTTTCACCTGTGGTCCGGAGAAGGGCTGTGCTTTGGGTTCAGAACACCATTTATTTTGCACGGAAATGGGGACAAGTGGGGATTTTCGCCATCAGGGTGAGCTGCAATTTCCACCAGCCAGCCTTCGTCGTTAGAGATGTCTAATTTGACATTTAGCTTAGTTACGGTAAAAAAGTCAATTTTTTCAGACTGAGGCCACCTCACTCTTCTGATACCCAATACACAAACAGAAACCAAAATGATTCATGGTACTTTAATACAGAATAAAACAACCCCCTTCCTCCACATCAGGGTCCTTTCTTTCCCTCTGACAGCCATTCTTCCACCTCGTCACTTGTTTTCTCCCATTTTCCGAAAGAGCCTCCTTGGACAAAAATAATGCTGATCATGTAAGACAACATTGTGAATATCAATGAAGGCTTTTCTTCTTTTCCTTCTGCTCCCAGTTCCTTCTCTGGGCTAAAAGTAAATAGAGTCAGCTGTAGCTGACACAGAAGCTGACGAGGGAGGCACATTAGTTTGTCTGCCTGTCGGGGATTTCTTGTGTAGCAGCCTTCAGATCCAGAGCCAAACTTCCCAACTCCATCTGGGACAGGATCTGGGACAGGATCTGATTTTTTTTCTTTTTGTTCATGCTCAAATATCTGATTTACTTCATTACCTTTCCTTTTTTTGGTGGAATTTCATGATGAGACCTTTTTAATACTCATTTTTAAAACCAGTCTGTAGATTAGTATAAATTATTTTGGGAAAGTTGAGATGCTAAATACAGAGGCACCATAAAATTAACCTGGATCTTGTTTTGATGGATATATGTGGATTTGTAGTTACTAATTAGTTTGTTCTAGTGGTTGCCTAGGGACAGGACTTTGTTGCATTAGGTACAGGAGACTATTCCAGCAACTAATACGTGCATATAAATATTTGCTGGATCAAAGGTGCTAATTTTACCAAGCTAGAGAAAATTACATGCCAAAACAATCTGTAATGTATCAGTAAACACAGCTGACAGTCTGCTTCACACAGTGTGGGTTTTTTCTTTTTTTCTTCTTTTCTTTTTTTTTTTCCTTTTTGTAGGTGTTGCTGGTTGCCACAAGTCACAGGGTTAAAATCCAGGGATTTTTTGCAAAATTGCAGGGCTGAACCGTCCCGAACCCATTCCATTAGGTGCCTGAGCTCTCTGCTGCATCTTGAGGAGGTGGCACCCTGGGTATCAGGGCACTTGTCCTCGTGCTGTGAACTCTGCCAGCCCTGGCGGCTCTGCCCCGTGCTGGGGGGGCACAGTGCACATGTGTCACCAGGAACACTTGGAAAATACATGTGCATGCCACAGAGAACATTTCTTTGCTGTCCCTTCATCCACAAAGCCAGTAAAATGGAGAAGGAACCGGTGCTGCCTCGGGGAAAGGCTGTGCTACTGAAACAACAGTATTGAATTTAGTGAATAATGAAATTAAATTAACCAACACCAGCAGCACCTAACCTGGGCAGTAGGAATCTGTCTGACCTGGCACAGGGAATATCTAAAAGGAAATATCCCTTCCAGCATTACCTGTGAGGAGCCTCCCTTCACTTTGCCTCGTGCACACCCACCCTGCTCAGCTGCTTCTCCGACTGAGACCCTGGCGACGGAGGGAAGTTACCAAGGAAGCACTCAGACAGGTAAAATTTTACTCCCACATCAATTCTGACCTTGCATCAATAAGTATAATTAACTTCTATTGACTCGAGTTTCCAGAAAGAAGCCTCACACGAGCTGCTGAATTGATCTACTGCCATCATAGAGGGAAATGCGGTCCCACGAGTACAGGGGTCACTTGCCTTGCTGCTGTATACGTAGCTAAACCCAGATGTGGGAATTAATTCTAAATAAGATGCTTTCGTGGCTAAGTTTGACAAATAAACATCTATTAGTATGTAAAGCATCACTGATTGATGACAGATCAACTGGCAGCAGTGGTGCATAGGCATTGGGAAATCAGAGCTTCTTCAGATCTGCTCCTGGAACTCAGGCTGAAGCTCACGTGTACCAGCCCTCATTGGGAGGGGGTTCCTAAAAGTCAGATTCCACAGCATCCCCCTGAGGAGCTTCCCAAATCCTACACAGGTGTGTGAAGGATTGAAGTTGTGAGTTAAATCTGATCTACTCCCATCTTCCTTGCCATGAATATGCAAGAAAACCATGGACTGCTGTCCCAGGGAAGATGGGGTATGAAAGTGAGCCAGTTTGGCGCAGATGTTTTTATCCTGAGCACATGCTCCTGCTCATCTTTACTCAGCTCCAGGAACAGAAGTTTCCAGTGCCAGAGGTCATACCTGGAACTACAAGAATTCAAGATTCGGCAGAGGGGTACATCACACATTCAAAAAACCTGTGGATATGGCACCTGAGGACATGTTTTAATGCTGAACATGGGGGTGACAGCTGGACTTGATGATCTTAAAGGTCTTTTCCAACCTTAACAATCCTGTGATTCTGTGATTGTGTCTAGACTTTGTGAGAAAACAAAATGTTTTTAACAGCTTTCTGGCTTCCTGCAGAAAGCCCCTCGCACTCTCAGGTTTTTAAGCTTTCACAACTTTGACCACAGAGATTCTCGAAACTTTATTTTATATTGAATAGAAGTGGCTCAGCCCCTGAACTGCCCTCAGCTGACTGGGTGCAGCTCCCAGGGGAATTATCACTGAAGCGGAGGATACAAGCTGTTGTGTCTTTTCCTTTCCACGGCATTACAAAGAACATGCTTATTCAGCCTTTTAACAGACTGGCTATTTCTACTTATTCAGCTTTTGCCATGTTCCTCATTATTTACAGATTCCTTTTTCTCTTGAATTGCTTTTCTTCAAGGTACTGGTTAAAATTCATGTCGTTTCAGCATTACCACGTTTTTCATTACAGCCTTATCAGTATTACCATTGTCTGCTTTTTTAATATTTTCTTATATTAAATAAATTTGTGTGACTGTAGCTCTTTCACACTATCTTCCCTTTTTCAGTGCCAGCAGCTCAAAACACTCTATTACCGCCAATAGAACTCAAAATTCCTGTCTTCTAAGATGGGCTAGACTGCAGGAGGAAATCTTTATTGTTCGGATTATGGAAGATTTGGATGTTTCCCATTTTGCAGAGTGGTGTCTGGCTTAGGTATATGGGGATGCAGGAAGAGAGAGACCTTGAAAACTCTTTCATCAACTGCTTTGATAACTTGGGGCTTATTTGCCCAGAGATATTTTGGGATTCCCATTCTGCTTTCAATTCACACTGTCCCTTAATCCAAATTATCTTTCAAGTGTGGACAGGTCCCTCACTCCTCTGAGGTGAAGCTGTTGGTGAACAGGAGCATTTGGAGCGTTTCCAAGGACATTTGGCACAGAACTGCAAGGGCACTGCTGTGTTTCTGAAAGGCTGGGGAGGCACGGGGTGCTGGGAATTCCGGCCTGGAGGAGGGACATGCAGCACCGAGCTGAAGATGCTGGAGCCTTCACTAAACAAATGGGTTTGGTTTTCAAACTCCCTGGCAAGGAGTCATGGACTAAAAAGAGCTTCCCATGGCAGAGCTGAACAACTTGCCCGAACACGTTGGGACTGAGTGACTGCTTTGGCTACTGGATGATTTGGAGGAGGAGGGAAGAGGCCTTTGTCTCTGCCTACGTACAACGGGTGATGGATTGACTGCTGACAATCAGCATTTCTGCTGCAACGTGCCACATTTCCTTGCAATATCTCAACATCAGCATCTCTAGATTTTTTGGTTTTCCGTTTTGCCCTTCCTTCTTCTGTCGCCATTTAGGTTTCCTGAACCTGCTGCAGTGACAAGGTTTGCTGGGATCAGTTTTCAAAGTGGATTGTGTTTCTCCACAGGAGGGAAGCAGTTGGGTTTATTATAGGTGGAGCTGATGGTTACGCCTGTGCCTGAGACAGTTGCCCAATACTTTCCACTGTAAACCCCCTCTTTAATTACTTTAACATTGCAAAATTTTGACAACAAGGCAAAATTCCCATGCTATCCCCTTTGAAAGGTAACTGCTCTCTCTCCTCATTGCCAATGCAGAAGGGAGACAAATACAGAGTTAGATTCTTCTCCCTGTCCAGTTTTGGGTTTTATGGCGTTAGATTGCTAGAGAATAGCCCCTGAATATTTAACAAAGGAAGAAATTGTCAATTATCCTCATTTTTGCTAAGCATGGAAATCTAGCTGAAATGCTTACAAACTGGCCTGGAAAAGGATGCCCATGCCTTCAATTAGGACCTGAAAAAGCTACAAAAATTATGGTCATCTAATCAGTGGATTTCTCTCGCCATGGTCCTTTTGGAGAACTCTTCCAGAGCAGCTGCTTAGTCATGACAAAGGCCTGCACCATCAGAAAATAATAATAATACAAATTCCTGCTTACTTTCTGTTTGTGGGGCTTTGCTTAAAATCTGCAGCAGAAATATTTCTGTGCTTCATGTTGAGACTATAATGTTGAACAATCCAAGACAGTAGCTGAATTAGGGCTTATGGGAAAAAGAAAATTCTGGGCAAATCAGGAAAATCTTATAAACATATTTGGAGTGATACAAATTATCCTTTAGTCCCAAAGATTTGTACTCCCTAAAGATCAATTCAACAACTTAAGGTAAATGAAGAGGTGAAAGAACATGTGGGTACAGCACGACTGGATTGAGAAGGACCAACAGACATCCTTGGAGACAGCTGTGCCCACCCTAAAACACTCCTCAGTCCCAACGCGTGTGAGAAATTCCCAGTGGAGATTTCATTAAATCCTTACACTGATGCCAGAGCAAGGAGCATTATCACTGTTAATTCGTGTCTCGTATGTTGTCAGCATGTGGCTGATGGCCAGGAGCTGTCAGCCCATTTAGGGGTGAGTAATACTCCAGAATCAACAGTATGCCAGCAAAAGTGTCAGGGGATGGCAGGAGGGAATGCTGCAGGAAAGGAGTGGTTCAGATTTTGTGATGATTTTCCCCACTGCTCTTGCAGCCATTCCCTTGTTGAAGAACATCTGTATCCACCTCTGATGAATGAGTTTGTGCTGCAGAATTAATGTGCTCATCCCCATATTTGCTTTGCACCGAGAGCCGAATCAATGGTAAGAGAAGATAATTTTTGAGGATAAGTATTTGTGGCCCATCTCCCTCCTTCACTCCCTACCATTTCATACTCATACAAGGCTTTGCGGACCATTCCTCTGGGTTTTGAGGTGTCCAGTGACCTGCTCCAAGCCACAGGGCATGGAGGATGTCAATGGGATGAAAGAACTCATAATTACAGGGATGCTGGCCGGAAAATTATATAACCCCGCAAAGCTGTTTAACTTCTTATTAGCTTTCATCAAACTGCAGTGCCTACAAGAAAATACACGGCTGAAGACCACTATGCCCCTAAAGTTTCTGGAGAGTCCTAGAAGAAAATGAGATACTGCTCCCATCTGTCCTTGAGAATGACCTGTTTTCCTACTGAGGTTACGGTGAGCCGCGCTCGTGGTCTGAAATCAACGGCTGGCACAAATATCGCACAAATCACACAGGGGAGAGCAGCCACAGTGCGGTCATTCGTCCGCGAGGGACCTAACAACCCCCGGGAACGCGCCCGCTGAGGCCTCCCCGCGCCCCGGGGGCTGCCGGTAGCGCCATATCTGCATAGCCACGCCCTCATCCGAATATCCCCAGCGCCATTGGCCAGCGGCCTCCCCAGCGGTGGCGCGGCCCGGGGCGGTCAGGCTCGGCCCCTCATTAGCATCCGCCCCGCCTCCCAGCGGGGAGACGGCGGAGCTGATTCGTCGTCTTGGCAACGGCGGGGCGCGGCCGCGCTCTGCGATTGGCGGAGCCGCCTATCAATCCGCCGCGGCCAGGGCCGCACTTCCGCCTCGGTGTCCGCGGTGCCGGCGGGGCCGTCGCTGGAGCCGGTGCAGGTAACGCCGCGGGCCGGGCCTGGGGCCGCCGCGCTCCGCTCCCTGCTCCGCTGCCGCGGGGCCTGCGCTCCCCTCGCCGGCCCCAGCGCCCCCACAGCCCCGCTCGGGCCCGGCTCGGGGGTCTCGTTCCCAGCGGGCCGCGGGCCGCGCTGTCAGTGCGGCGGGGGCGGGCGGGGGAGCGGCCGCCCCAGCGGAGCGCTCCCGTCCCGGCGGCCGAGGGGGCTTTGACCCGCCCGGGTGTGTCGGGGCGCTGCGGGCCGCAGGCCCGTGCTGTAGCGTCAGCAGCTTTGGGGTGAGGTGCCGAGCCCGTGCCCGGTGCTGTGAATTGTGCCCGGTGCTGAGCCGTGCCTGGTGCCGTGATTCTGCTCCGTGCAGAGCCGTGCCCGGTGCTGAGTCCTGCCCGCGGTGCTGAGCCCTGCCTGGTGCCGTGATCCTGCTCCGTGCTGAGCCGTGCCCGGCGCTGTGACTCTCCTCGGTGCGGAGCCGTGCCCGGTGCCGTGATCCTGCTCCGGGCAGAACCGTGCCCGGCGCTGTGACGTGTGCCCGGTGCAGAGCCGTGCCCGGTGCCGCGCCGTGCCCGGTGCCGTGATCCTGCTCCGGGCAGAACCGTGCCCGGCGCTGTGAATTGTCCCCGCTGCAGAGCCGTGCCCGGTGCCGTGATCCCCTCCGGGGCTGAGCCCGGCCCGGTTCCAGGCCGTCCCTTGGGCTCTCTGAGGCGGGGAGGGAGCGGGGGCTGAAGGATGTCGCTGTGCGGAGGGTGCGGGTCAGTGCAGCTCCGTCGGCCCCAGCGTTGCGCTCTTTCTAATTTTACCGTATTTTTCCGATCGCTTTTGCGGCTGGGTAGTTTAGCAAAGGAGTCTACGACACCCGGCTCCCCAGAGGAATGTGCTGGGCTCAGTTTCACCACAGTACAGGAGCCTCAAGGGGCCTTTTAGGTCACGAGTGAAGCACAGTGAGCAGTTGTGGTTTATTTGGGGTCGGCTTTTTTAAAAATTTTTGTTTTTCAGTTACCTACTCGATGTTTCTCTTACAGAGCTCCTGAAAAGGAGACAAGCAAGATGGGAAAAATAGCAGGAAAAAAGGCTTTTTTTTAAATAACATGCCACCAGAACTTCTGCATGGTAATAAAGGTATAAGTTGCCATTTATTTAATTTGGTTGTTGATCATGTTTGTGCTCTCTGTATGTTTGGCTTCAGGACTCCTTTTGGAAGTAGTTTGTTACAGTGCAGCACTTGCAGGCCAGAATTTCAAATGTAGGTTCAAAATCCTCCTGGCTTTTATGTGTGCCATAACCTTGCATTTCCTCTCAGAAGTATCTGTCAAAGCATGTTGAGTGCAAGCAGATACTTCTCCCATTTACTGTGAATTTTCTCAGCTAGATTACATAGCCTTCACTTGCCATTCCAGGAAAAGTAAAAAGGAAACATGGATCTGCAGTGTTGATTTGCACCACTCTTCCCATAGTGTTTCTTTTTCTAAAGCTTTGCATGCAAGGGAAAATAAATTTGATCATTCCAAGTTAACCTTCTGAAGTTCTATAAATCCACGTTCACGTTGCCATCTGGGGGCAACCACATGTGTTACTGTCTTAACAAACTTTGCACCAGCGTGCTCAGGGACTTCTAAAACCTCAGGGCAATTTCTGGAAGCAGTGACTTGGGTAACTTCCAAACATGAAGCGCTGTGCCGTGGGATGGGAGTAGGAGAACTGGCTAAACTAGCATGGAAGCAAGAAATTCTGAGCGGTGATTTTCCCCCTAAGTAACCCCTTGGGTTTTCAGTTACAGTAAACACAGCTTTTTCTTAAAATAGTTGTTGAGCCATACAAATGTTTGACCACGTGGCAGAAAGCTGAGGGCAGTCTGGGATAGAATCAGGAGTGATTCGTATTGTTGCTTTCCTGAACCAACAGCACCTCATGATGAACTTGTAACTTCAGGAAGTCCTCAAAAGGACACACTGAGATGTCTGCTGTCCAGGAAAAACTAGAGCATTTCTCCTCCAGAACTGGCTCTTCAGCCATGCCAAAATAATCTTAAAAACAGAAGGCAAAAGTTTGAGATAGAAAATGGTGATTGGACAACTAACTCTGTGCCTACAGGTAGTTAAAGACTAGGTGGGATAAAGGTTTCAGTTGATGCAATATTGAAAAGCAGTGTGGTTATTAGTTATTTGTTTGCTGACATCTTTTGGTAACTGATCACAGAAGATCATTTTCGCTCTTGGATGGTTTCTTTAAGTCACTTTTAATACTGTTACTGCTTTCCATGATACGTACTTGCTGGCAGATCTTATGATTGAAACTGGTATTTCTTTTAGTCTTTCTTCTTGTGAATTCTACTGTGTGAACTTCACACATGCTGACCTAGAACAAAGGTGGAAAGCTTTGCTTTCTGTTATCTTAGTGTTGGCTGGAAAACGTCCCAATCAGGCTTTTTTTGCTTTGATAAGGCTATATTTTTAAATCACTGTTTGTAGTGCCAGTCAGATGATTTTTTTTTGCTGTTGTTTGAAAGCAAGATTAGCCTGCAAGTACGCTGAATTTTTAAGCAGATAATTTATTAGCTTTGGTATTTGAAGTAGCTTGTCCTTGAACAAATGCAATGTTACATCATACATGCTGTTGATATCTAGGCCTTCTGTTCAGAAGGTGCCGTTTTTCTAGTCCTTCAATCAGCATCAGTTTTGTCACCTGCATCATGGAGATGTAAGAAATGTCTGTATTTGACACTGATATGAAGTTGTAAAATGCTTAGTGTTTAGTCTCTTTGTGAAGTAACTAAAATGTTTGGTTCTTACAATCCTTGGAAGAAATGCTCAAAATGAGGCATGCAGAGAATATGTGTTAAATGTGGAGTGCTTGAGAACTTGAATGTTGTTGCTGAGCTTGAAAATACGTAGCTGATCACAGAGGCATCTTCTCCAAGCTGAATAAATTGGAAAGTGAGAGCAAGGAGCAAGTTGGTCACCCTGTATCTGCTGCTGTGGAGATAGGGGACTTCCATGCTTTTCCTGTTGCAAAAAAAAAAATGAGGTTATGCTTTATAACAGTTCTTTTATGGGTTTTATTATTTTATGGAATAGACCACCACAGAACTTGGAATTCAAGAATTCATTATCTCAATCCTTGCATCTTAATAATCACTGTGCAGACAAATGTATGATGATGTAATTATTTACTTTGTATCCTTAAAGGCTTGTAGAAGCAAGTTGCAGGAGAGCAACAAGCAATTAGAATGTGTCAAGTGTGGCCTACCATAACTTTCAGTTATATTCTTGAAAAATGTATTGTTGATTCAGTGCACAAAGATAATGTCTTAATTTTCAGGATCAATAAGTTATGAGAATAGACTGAGCTTACTTAAACTTGATTTTTTTTTTTTTTCTTTCCTTACAGTTACAATTGGAAATTCATTTGCTGGTCTAGACAGATCATTTAAATTAATACAGTATATTTTATTATGCACATAATTTAATGAGACAGGTTTGTAGTAAATTGCAGCAGCTCTCCATTCAGAAAATGCAGAGGCTGCAGAGTGTTGTCTTCTCGGGCTTGTTTATCCATCTGGTGGGAGGGAGGGTGCACAAAAGGTGAATTGTCCCTGCAGCTGCAGAAACAGAGCTGGACCTTTTAGTCTTGGCCCTCTTGGTTTTGTAGTCCCAAACTTGAACTGTCTTTTGCTGTGTTGGAGACGTAATGTCTGTGCTGAGTGTTGGACCAGATGGAAACCTTGGTCTGTGGTGTTCCTGCTCCAGTCCCGCTCCTTTGCTGTGCTGGTCAGGTTTGGATGAGATAAGGGCTCTTGGGATGCTCTGAACCTCTAGGGTATTGCAGTTTGCATGCTCAGAGTATTTGTCAAGAAATATGTTTTCATGACTGGGTAAATAACTTCATTATATTTTAACTAGCTTTATTTTTACACTTCTGAGTAAATTGTTTTTAGGGCTCCCAAAAGAATCTGTTAGTAGATCTCACTGTGTTTTGATTCTAGCGATAGTTAAAGGCCGTGGAGGTTGAAGGTGGCAAAGTGTGAGAATTCTGAGGTGTCAGTGGTTCACATCAGCTCAGTGACTCCCTAACCAGCTCCCTCTGCTCCCTCCAACGTGTCAGGGCAATCAGGGAGGGTGAGAATCCCGTTAATAGCTCTCAGTGATGAAACTTGTGTGCGTTAAGGCTGCAGAGAAATTCTCTTGGCAGCCTGTTCGTAAGGGGCCCTTCCGCAGCGTGTGCTGACTGAAAGGAGAACTTTTTCAGGAGAGTAGAACTGCCCCTGTGCATGGGTTCTGTCTAGGTTTTGCACTAGAACAATGAAACTTTTGAGTGGTTGTTTAATAGTGGAACAAAAGTGCTGCCCCTCTTCAGAGGTGTAAATAACTTTGTTTGCATGTTCTCGTTTTGTTTTAAACAGAGCGCTGTGCACATTTGGTTACCCAGGTGGGTTAATGTTACTGAGCAGATAGCTGGGTGGATTCTTTATTAAAACTGGACTCTAAATGGAGATATTTGTCCTGTCTTAAGGAGTCAAAGTTAATTTTGTTCTATTTTTTTAATGTCTTGACAACAGCAAGTAGTAGCAGCCTTATACTGGAATCCAGTAGGTATTTACTATAAATGCAGCTTTAAAGGAAATTCAGCCATAGCATAAACTCTGATTTCCTAAAGCTTTTGCAACTTTGTGGTATCATCTTAAAACCCCTTCACAAATAGTCTGTTAGCTGTGTGCAGGAGCTCGTGCTGTGGAATCTGTGTGTGAGGAGTTGGTGGTAGGCATAAAAATGGGGTTTCTTGTACTGTAGGGCTTTGCACTGGGTTAGTCACTGTCATCCTCCTGCTTTATTTGCGATATAATTGCTATCATAATTGTCTAAGAGTCTCTGTGAAAATTATTTGCAAAATACGTTGTACAGAATAAATGTAAACCTGCACCTTTCTGGAGAGAATGAGTCCACAGAGACAAAGCTGCCTTTGAGGAGGAAGATCTATAAACTTAAAAATGTAGCTATTTTTGCTGTTCTTGGGGTTTTCTCCAGTGATGCTTTATGCTGTAACTATCTTCATATTCATAAGCTTCAGTGATCAATTTGCAGGGGTGGTTGCATTATGATGAGAAGTACCCAAGCATCCTTAATTTTGCCTTCAAAGAGAAGTGTTCATAAATGATTAATTATATATGTACTGACACTTGTGTCCAAAGCCACTGTGTTGGAGTTATTGATTACTTCCCACCTTCTCTCTTACAGGTAAGATAAAACAGATCCCCAGGAAATAACTAAGAAGTAACTTGTTTTACAATACAGTATGGAATGATTTATTTTTTTTAACAGTGTGGCTAAAAGTGAGCTGATTTATCAGTCCTGATCAAACCTAGCATTATGCATCATGCGTGGAGAGGTGTGCAGAACAGAATTTTGTCATTTTTTACAGTCATGGGCTATGAAATAGCTTCCAAGGGAAGGTTACAGAGTCTGAAAAATGCTGTACCAGATGCTCTCAGGTGGAAAAATGTCTCAGATATTGAAGTCGTGTTAAGAAAGGAGAACATTTGCAGAATTCTGTATGAATTTCAATGAAGCGTTTTGCATCAGAAAATATTAATCTGCTGAAATCAAGTTTCCTTGGTCTGTTTGCTTTTTAGATTTGAAGGAAGTTCTGCAAGCCAATATCCTTGGCTGTAGAACAGAATTTTTGGCTGAAGTGAAAGTGGGGAATAGCCATTGGTTCCATAGGTAATTGAGCACTATTCTGGGAGGATATTTTCTGTCCAGTTTCATCCTTACAATTTTTGTGTTAAATAAATAATGTTTCTGGTAGCAGCACTGGAGCTTTTGGCTGGGGGCAATGATTATTGTGTGGAACAATTATTGTCATTTATTCTGATGCAGAAACAAGTTCTGTGGCCTTTACTCATTTGAAAGCCAGACTTCTACTGTTCCAGTTGTCTCTTAATTCCTGTGAAGCATCACCAAAAAATTGGTATTTCTGACAGAACAGAACATGGTTCTGCCTGCCATAAATCGTTCAGGTCATTTGTTCAAAGCTGACCTTTCAGATGTTCAGTTTGTTGTCATCATTGTTTCAAGTGCTGGCACTGAACTGTCCCCAGGCCATTTAATAACTCCCAACTACATAAAAGCCTGTGGCAGGGACAGCTACAATTTCCAAAGAGATGGAAAAGTGGCAGTGGGCTGAGTGTTCCCCTGACCCTCTTCACTCAGCCCCTCTGCCCTTTATTTAACAGGTTTGAGAAGGAAGTTGTCCTCTTGCTGTGGTTGCAGAGAGAGCTTTATCTTGCCAAGACATCTGGCAGATGGTATTACATTCAAACTTTGGAGTAAGAAACAAATCTCACTTGGTAAAGAAAATCCTCTTCTGGGTTCTGCTGTGTGTGTGGCTGTTCTCCGGCTGAAGAGATTTTAAGTGCATAACAGTTAATCTAAATTGCCAATTAAATTTGCTTCTTGGCTAATTTTTGTAGATGTTTTAGATCCAATGTTGCTGGTAACCTAATTTCATGAGTCAATTAAGATTCATCCTTGCTGTAGCTTTCATTCAGAGATGAAGCACTGCAGTTTGATGTTTTCAGGAGATGTGTATGAATTAAACACACATGAATATTTATCTTCTAGTTCTATTTATTTGTTTCTATCCCTTGAAGTACTACAGCTATGTTTTATTTCAGCTGGCAACTCAAGAGATGATGGGGTTGGCTCTTATTCCACCAGTTATGTTGTAGTCTGGTGGGTTTTTTGTTCTTTTTTCCCCCATTTCTTATTTTTGGTGTTAATATGAAGGATGTGGATGTTTGATCTTCTATTGGCTTTTTGATAATCTTTTTCTGGGCAGAAGGTACATCCTGAGCCCAGGATATCACAGAATGGTTTGGGTTGGAAGGGGCCTTAAAGCTCCTCTCATTCCACCACACCTCCCACTGTCCCAGGCTGCTCCAAGCCCCACCCAGCCTGGCCTTGGACACTTCCAGGGATCCAGGGACAGGCACAGCTCCTCTGGGCACCCTGTGCCAGAGCCTCCCCACCCTCACAGGGAAGAATTTCATTCTAATATATAATCTAAACCTGCCCTCTGTCATTTGAAAATTCACGTTCCCTCTTGTCATATCAAAGTAATGAAAATGGTTTTCATGAGGAAGGTCCCAAGTGACTTTTTTTTTCCTTTTTCTTAATTGCTTGCAATTTTTCTCTTTTCACATTAAAAAACTTAAATGATTTTAAAATTTGCTGTGGAAGTGCACATCCAACAAAACCTTGTTAGGCATGTGAAAAAGCTGATGAATGTGCTAGTTCATGAATTCTTTGGTGGCACTCTTAATTCCAGGGTATTGAACTCCTAACACCCTACCTGCTCGTGCTGGTGAACCTCTGTGGTTATTTTCATGACTGCTTATTGATTCTGTACTTGGTTTTACTTAAATGCTCCTGGATTTCACAAGTAGATTCAGTATCTGTGTAATGAATAGGACCAAGTGTTTTATATGTTGTATAGAGCTAGAACACGTGCTTTCAAAGCAAAAAAAAAAAAAAAAACAGGATTTTTAATTTAGCAGGGTGATGTCAGCAAAGCTTTCCAGAATTGCTGCATGATGAGAAATTTCAGCTTGAGGTCTGGAGGAAAAAGGCGCTGCAGCTGTCCCCAGCCAGCTTCAAACCTGACCTTGCTGAGCCACATTCCAGCCCAGTGAGCCACTCATTGTAAATGCTGGTCTGTCTGTAGAAATGTAAATGTTTCTTTAAGGAGGAGTAACTTTTAGTTATCCAGCTGGGTCTTTGTTGAGGATTAACCTGGAAGAACAAGTTAGGATAGTCGAATCAACTTAGGGTAGTTGCAGGTTTAAACTCTTACAGGGGTACAGGTTTTCGGGGTTCTTTAATTGGTGTATAAGTTCCTAGGATCCAGGATCATGGTTGAAATAAGTTGGTTGTTTTTATTATTTTTCTCCTCAGAAATGCAATTTGAGAAGGAACAAGCCTACGAGGTGACAAATTTGAGGGATTGCTAATTTACCCAGATAAAGGCAGTGGATTCCCACACGCTGGTTTTGGAGAGCAGCCACGAAGGTGGAATGTGCATCTCCTCTCAGAGAGATGCTCACATGCACGTCACACAATGCGTGGAGCAAATGAGGCAGTTTATCAAGTGATTTGCGAAGTCTTGCACTTTTGTTGTCCTGGTTTTAAAAATAAGTTCAAGTGGGAGGAAATGGTTTAAAATAGGAATTGTGCAGAGTCTGGGATTGATGTATTTCTGGAAGAGAGTTCGTGTACCTTCTGCTGCTGGGGACTGTGACCTTGTAGGGGACACTCTGACCTGCACAGAGCTTTGGACAGCAGAGAGTGTTACAGGCCACCAGATCACCTGGGAGGTGTCACTGCGAGTGGCAGGTTCAGCTCTGTGCCTGGCAGACCGCTCTGTGTGCCATTACTCACAGCCAGCTGAGGACAGATCCGCTAGCACTTTGTTCTTGCTGGGTCATGGGCCCTGGCTGGGACTGTGGGCGCTGTGAGTAGTTTGTTACACTCTCTGCATCGAGGCTGTGGGGTCACTGGGAGAAGGAAGTTTGCTCCTGAGCTGCTCTTGGGACCCGTCTCGTGTTTAGGAACAGCCGTTTCTGTTTGTTCCCTCTCCTGGCACGTGTAGTTCTGGAAGGCAGGATGTCAATCTGAGTAATTCCCTCCCCTCTGCAGAACCTGTTCCAAGGTGTGCTGTGGATGTGTTTCTGCAGCTTTTACTTCAGCTGCATGCTTTGTTTTGTCCTTTGCCTTTGCAAAATCCTCAGGTCCTTTAAGAAAGGGGCTGTCCATGGTCATCAGTCAGGAATGTGTGATCCTTTCTGATAAACAATGA
Organism: Callaeas wilsoni; assembly: GCA_013398955.1. Classification (NCBI taxonomy): domain Eukaryota; kingdom Metazoa; phylum Chordata; class Aves; order Passeriformes; family Callaeidae; genus Callaeas; species Callaeas wilsoni. Next base: position 110,178 of record VWPU01008075.1, on the reverse strand, counting down.
GAATTTAAAGGAGTTTTAACGATTATCACAGAATCATAGGATGGTTTGGGTTGGAAGGGACCTTAAAGATCCTCTCATTCCACCCCCTGCCATGGGCAGGGACACCTTCCACGATCCCAGGGTGCTCCAAGCCCCGTCCAGCCCGGCCTTGGACACTTCCAGGGATCCAGGGGCAGCCACAGCTTCTCTGGGCACCCTGTGCCAGGGCCTCACCACCCTCACAGGGAAGAATTTTTTTCCAATATATAATCTAAACCTGCCCTCTGTCAGTTTGAAGGCATTCCTCCTTGTCCTGTCACTATGTGCTCTTGTAAAAAGTCCTTCTCCACCTTTCCTGTAGGCTCCCTTCAAGGAACCTGCTTTTGTGTTGTTTCATTGAGTACCAATGATACTTTTTAACAGCAAAATCACAGATCAGGCTCTGTGCCTATGTAATTTGTAGTTAGTTATATTTCTATCCCTTACCTGTTCAGATTTGGTGCTTCTTCCTTGAGGCAAAAGTGGCTTTTTTATTTCAGCATTGGTACCTGCATTTCTAAATTGTGTTATTGGACAACATAATATCTTGTTTAACCTGTTTGTGAATGGCTTTACAACATCACCAACGTGTAAAGCTTATTTCAGAGGAACTAAAGAGGTTGTTCTTTGATTAGAAGATGCCAGAAGCTCTTACAAGTTTTTGGCTTCACTTTCTATGCTTAGCTAGTTTGGGTTTGCATATTTTAGGCATTGGCATTCAAATAAGCAAAATGACTAAAAAATCTGGGTTCTGCCCAAATAACACATTCAAGACTTGCTTCAATGAGTTGTGGTAGCTTTAGTTGTTCTCAATAAATTACTTTAACGCTCAACTTTAAAGGTAATTTCAAAAAGTAAGCTCTTATTGTGGATATTCTGGGCAACATATCAGAGAATTTATCAGAATGAAATATAAGATAATACAGCTGCAGTACAGATTTACCAGCCAAAGCTGTACTGTCGGGATAGGTATTACGCTTTTTTTTGGGTGTTTGTATCTGTTATCTTTCAGTGTGAGCTTCCAAAATAGCATCTCTCCTGTAGGAAAATTATTTTGATACAAAAATAAAAATAAATGTAGCCTTTTGTACTCATGGACACAAATCCCATAATAAATCAAAATAGTTTGTACCAATTCGTAGCCTTAAAATATGAGGAAGTAGATAAGGTTTCTTGCTTATCCTGTAAACCACGAAATCTGTATGGTTGTGGCCAGGGCTGTGTTGTCATCATTAAATGAGGAATTTCCAGTTCTCCTAAGATTCCTCTACTTGCAGCTTTTCCCTGTTATTGATAAGGTAGTTTGGTGAGTGCAGCTGGGCGGAGATCCCCTGGAAAAGCACATTTTAGGGTGTCTCTGCCTTGGGCAGCCAGGCTCAGTCCCGTGGCCCTGCCTGCAAAGTGAAGCCCATGGAGATAATTTTAGCCTGTAAACCAGCAAACCTCAACTGCTGGAACAGTGTTCTCTCAACAAGTGGAGTCTGGATGGAAACCTGTTTGTGACGTTCCTAATGATTACTGTGTATGCAAGAAAGTGTCCAAATGGACTTTGTGTTTCTGCTACTCTGTAGGACTGAAGGGGGAGACCATGACAGGATGTTTATGCTTCATGAAGGATTTTCCAGGACAGCAGCTGGTCCTGAGCTCCTGAAGGTCTGTCTGACACAGGGCTGTTGCACCCTTTCTTCAATGGCAATTTCCATAAAAGCTGCTAACCACGCTTGCTGGTGTGCAGGTGAATTCTTCTGGGAACGTCAGGGAATGGAGGAGGAAATACAGGTTACAGATACTGAATATAAAGCAACCAGGGTGTTTTTGTCTTCTGGTATTTCAGCCTAGTTGAAAGTAACTTTGCTGTTGCTCTTAGTAAGAGAACAGGATTTAATCCCAGCTTTTTGGCTTATGAAATCTGAATGCTGTTATCACCGTGTGTTCAGCTACATGCAAATTCATGTTAATCTCTGCTGTATAAAAGAACTGAATTTAAAAGAAGTGATATAAGTGGGAAGTTATTCCTAGTGTAACTCAGCAAAATAAATTATTTTTTCCTTTTTAAACTGTTTCTAGCACCTTAGGACAATTCGTGACTTATTTAAAGTGGCTTCAGTGAATATTTTGTAAATAACTTACAGGCATATGATTGAACTTTCAAATAGCAGTGAGCTTCAGGTATGGTGGGAGGTGGATGTGAGGAGAGCACAACATAACTGCTTTTCATTTGTCTCTGATTCTGGTCACTTCATTTGTACTTGGTGAGTGTTTTTATAGGAAAACTTCCTTGTCTCTGCAGTGAGACTGCACACTGTGGGATGTAGTTCCACTTAACAAGGCCTTTTGTAATGCAATTATCATTGTGCAGGAGAGGGGAGAGAAGAAACTGGCATTCATCTGTATGACCTTATTTATTCTAAGGCTCTTAATGATATTTGACAGTTTTGTAAATCACAATTTTTATTTCTTAGTGCTTTCTATGCAAGACTAAGCAGAAAAAGGGAACATGCGAGAAAACACAGAGAAAATAATGTAGTGCTGATCATGAGAGGGCTGTGTCTTGTACATGTATTTTCCCTTCTGGAAATATTGGCTGCTGTTTTGCTAGAGGGATGCAATGCTTGCAGACAATTGAAACCATAAATGTCTTGCATCTTCAAAGATGCTTGGGGGGTGAGGACTTGTAAATATGATATTGCTGGTGCAAAGATTGATATAAAATCCTATAGTAGCAAGGAAATAGGAGGTTCCTAATGGAAAAGTGACAGACTGAAATACCTGACCTTGAAAGACCTGAAACACTTCAAGGCAAACAGTAAATTCATTAACTTAGATGAGTTCCATAAAGGGCTGGTTTAGCTCCTCCCTCTGAATGGGCAGTTAGGAGAGCTGTATGTATGTGAGACATTCAAACAGCTTTTGTTCTGGGCAGTGAGGGGAAAAGGCTTGAAACACTGTCTGGTTTCTTGCAGAGAAGAAGGAATTGGCTTCAAACATGGTAAAATCTTCTCCTAGGAGCAGAGTGCGCTTCTGGCTTTGTTTCTCTTAATTGGAATGGAATTGTGCAAGTTATAATTACTCTGGAGAAACTACTGTCACAAAAGCAGTGGAATCTTCAGTATCAGAAAAAATTGAGACTGACAGATTGAGGTTGTTTGGAGGAGATATCGATAGCATTGCCATGCTGTCATTTATTGCTGTGTACTTGGCTCGTTGTTGGAACCTCGTGAACATTTGTAAGAGTGGAAACGAAATTTTCTCATTCTTCTCCTTAAACTAAAATTGGGTGAGGTAAAAATGTTTGCGTTACACCATTGCCAACCATCTGGAAAAAATCTAATTTAGTCTATCCATAAAGTAGAGCTGGAATGCTACATCAATCTGTAAGTTATTTGCAGAGTGCGTGGTTCTGCTGAGGAAAAGTTTATTGGTTCTTTACATTCCTTCTAGAGGGAAAAATCTCCAGTTGCCTCTTCAAGAGTGCATAGCAGTAGCCTGACAAAACTTCTGTCAGGGTCATTACATACTGATTGCATGATGTAGAGTCAGACCCAACATTTTCATGCAGCGGTCAGATTTTGAGATACAAAGGTTCTTTCTTGTTCCCAGCTTCTCCTGGTTAAGGATGCAGTAAGGCTTATCCTCTTGCTAAAGAGAATTTTTGGTTTGCCAGCTGGCTTTTCTTCTGTCAGTTCTCCGCTCCTTCTAGCTGTACTTGCCTGAAATTTAACTTGCTGTAAATACGATATATTTTACAGTAATGTATATGAAGTATTTATACAGAGAGAAGTGTGGCACAGTAAATCAGCTGTTCTTGTGGCAGGTAGTAGTTGTCTTCAAAATTGCTGTGGTATCAAAGAAAGCTGTTTACTTATGAATGCAAAAATCCATTTTTTGCCATGGGAAGAAACAGGAAAATTAGTGTTTGTCAGGTGTGAGTGTTTGTACACAGGAGAAATGTGGAAGCTGCTAATTCTGTTTCCCTGTCTTGTCAAATAGATCATCTAAAGCAGCTGGGTATTTGCAAAAGAAGACCTCGACAGCACATAGATACTTAATCTCTAAATCAAGTTCAACGATGCATTAGAGGAAGCTGCACTGGCTGCACAGAGATTTCACACTGAAGGATGAACAGTGAAGAAGAGTTTTATGATGCCGTTACGGGTGAGTGATGGGCACAGTGCCAAGGGGAAGAAAACCCCTATAAATTGCATTGTGTGTGTAGTGAGGGGCTGGTAATATATAGCTGTTAATAATAAATCCAAAGTAAACTTGTGTTGGTAAAACTTGCAGTGCTGTCTTCTGAAAACTGGAAAGGGAAAATTATAGCTCGTGTTCAGGCTTGGAAATGAGGAGTTTTTTTGTTAAAGCTTAATGCTAGTTATTATTTCATCACTATAACAGTCCTTTAGTGGCCAGGTCTTGCTTTCATTTTCTGTGAAAAGCAATTTAATAGCAGCTTGAAAGGCAGACCCTTTGAAAGGTGAAGTATTTTCTGTGGGTTGTTTTTATTGTTATTTTATTCATTTTTTTAATTTTAATGGAAAACTTACCCTAAAGAATTGAAGCAGAAAGTGTTTTTCTAGTCAGAAACAAATTACTGTAGAAGTGTATTTTCAAGATAGGGAGCCAAAAGTCTTTGCAATCCTGTTGTTTCTAAAAAAGCAAGCCTGAATCACTTCATACTTGAGCAGTGTTAGTACTTTGCTTTGAACTAATAAGGATGAACAGTATTTATAAGAGCTTTAAATGGTTTTAGTGATGAAATAAAATGCTTGAAGTATTTTGATAAAGAAAAAGGAAATCCTCTTAAAGATCTCAAACTATTTTAGTCTTCCACTGAAATGTCCCTTGAGAAATCATGTAGGAGAGGTGAAATGAGAGGTACTGATTGTACAGTGGTTAATGTAAAATCACAGGAATGAAAAGAGAATAATGGTAAGTGTGAAAGCTGAAGGAATGGAAGTAGCATGGTAGATAGAAGTGGATAAGGTACACTTAGACATGGTTGGTTGGAAATTCATGTGAGGAGTAAGCAGAGGGGGCTGGGTGAAGCAGTGTGACTGACAGCAGACTGTACAGGACTTGTCACAACTGTGTCACAGAGGAGAGAAGGAAATTTGGTTTGCATTCATGCCAGTGAGGAGTGATGGGGACTAGTACTCCAAATTCATCTGTAAAATCAAACTGCTGTACCATTAAAATCTTGACAACACAATGGCTTGTTTCTGTATGTCATTAGTAATCTTTCAGTTCCAAGAGCTCAGGGTCACTGCCATAAAGGAACTAGATTTTTTTTTCCCACTGGAAAAGGTGTGAAAATAAATGTGCCTCTAAGCACAAGATCTATGTTGTACAGCTTTGATGGTGATGCATACCTTTGTCCCTTGCTGCTGGACTGCACAGCCCTCGGTGTTTGACTCATCTGCATTTAGACACTCTGGTTTTGTCCTCTTTCCTCTTCTTTTTCCCCTCTACCTCAAAAGGTTGATTCCCCCTGCAAGTGCTCCAGGTGATGGTGACTGAGCTATTGTGCAGGAGCTGTTCTCGTACCTGCAGTCGTGGCTGACTCTGCTCACAACTGGGGTGTTGTGTATCAGTTCTGTGAGCACTCCTTGTTCCATCTTCATCTTATTCTTCCACAGGGGGGAAATGTGCTGGCAGGAGATAAGTTTATGTGTATATATATATATATATCTATATATGTTATATGTGTTCCCTGGAGCCTGGTACTTGGTTTAGGAGGAGTGCTAAGTTTGGAATACTTTACTTCAGATTTGCTCTCCCTCAGGACCATCTTTCTTTAAGGACAGATGCTCAATCCCTTTCTCCAGCTGGGTGCTTTAGGAGATGCTGACAGTTTGAGTTATTTGCACAGACCTAGTGAAGTCAGACCTAATTCTTTGTAGCTGTGTCTTGTCCAGGTCATTCAGAAATGTGATGCAGAGAACAACTGTAAATGGGCCTTTCTGCATTCATGTTCCCTGGCTGCTGCTGTCTGTAGTAACTCTTTGCTCCTGTTAACACTGTGGATCTTTCACATGGTGCTTTAGTGGAATTTTTAGGTGTTAATGGGTCCCGGTAGTGCCTGCCTGTCTCTGAGTTTTTTAATGGTCTGGACATGGTAGGTGTAGAGACACTACTCCCAGGAGATCAAGTCCACAATCATGGTCCTTTCTGAGCCAAGGTGAGCTTCCAAGTTTCCCAGTGAAAACTTCAGGATCTGAGGTTCCAAATTCTGATTTTAAAAAAATGAAATGCCCTTGGTAGACTTCTTGGTCTGCTCTTTCCAAGGATGCTCTCCTTGTTTTTAGGTCAGATCAGCAGAAGGGCAGAAGCTGCCTTTAGATGTGCTTGTTCTGGTCAAAGTCTAGGATTGGGATGTGGCTGCCAGGAGCAAGCATGTTTTCCAGCTGTGTTTTAGTGTTGAGATGAAAACAGTGTGTGCACCATTCTTTTCTCTTGCTCCTGCTGAGTTCCTGGGCCCTGCTTTCCCCAGAAGGAGCTGCAATGTGATCCCAAAGCTCATTGATTTTAGGAACTGGGTACTGTGGTTTGTGTCCAGTAGGGACTGAACCAGGCTTGGAGCACTTGGACTCTGTGGGAGTTACTCTGGAATTCTGCAGCACTCTCAGCAGCAGCCTGGGTACTTTCCTGCCTCCTTTGAGGTAGTATGGACTCACTCCTTGAGGAAGTCACTGCTTTTCCATAGTTACTAATTGATGACATCCACTTCTAGAATATGAATCTCTCCTAAGGAGACCCCTGATTTTTGTTGTGCTGGATTTAACTCCTTGGCTGAGAAGTTTCCTGCTTCTGACGCTGTCCCTATCTCATCCAAAAGACATGCTCATGGCAGGGAATTGTGTGCTGTGTGGTTGGGAATCATCCTCCTGGCTCGTGGTTTGTCCCTGACTGGATGGTGCTGGCACTCGTGGAGGTGCAGCATGGACTGGGGTGTCAGTGAAGCAAGGGGATGAGTCGAGGTGGTGACAAAGAGAGTTTCCGTGGGGAGAAGTTTCTTTGCAGTCAGAGGTTGTTAGCATTGCTGACACCTGACAGCCTTACCTCATGAATGAGTACTCCCCTAGGGAATCCCTTGGGAATGTTACCTGTGATCTCAATTCCAGACATCACAGCTGTCGAGAATCTGCTTTTTCTCAGATTCCAGGGGCATCCTTCTGTGAGGCAGATCAGGATAAAGTTGGTCAATGTTCTGATGAATTTCAGATTCTTTGAATTTTTCTGTGCGACAAGGAGCATACAGCTTTGATCTATGTCACCTTGGGTGTGTTAATGTCATCACAGACTTTATAAAGACTGTTCCATCAGAGACCTCTTTCAGAGCTGTATCTTTCATTAATATAGTCAGATAACTTTTTGCCAGAGTGTTTTGTGAAAGGGCTGCCAGAAAGCAGGAGAATGCCTGGCTGTTTACCAAGGTAATTTATTTTGAGAACACGGATAGTTTAATTTTGCTTTTTCAATATTAGCCTGCAGTTCCGTGGAAATGTGTTCTGTGCCCATGAGGCCCAGCTGGTTCATTCAGGCAGGTGTGTTTGTGAGGATGTTGTTCTCTGTGGCTTTCACATGGGGAGGAGGAGGTGAGGTTGTCTGCCAGACTGATATGTTTTCATTCTGTCTGGATCAGAGTGAATCAATGGCTGTGTAAATATTGCAGGTGTTGTGAAAGGCCAACCTGCTCCCATCAGCTACAGCTTGTGACAATGGACTTACTTTGGAAAGTGAAGAGTGGTTAACTTCTGGCAAAGAAAAACAATCCCTCTTGCTCCACTTGCTGTCTGCACTTCCAGCATGTTCATCCCTATTCCTTCTGCCTTTTTTAGGTCTGAAGGCTCTCAGTACCTAGGTGTTTTGATTCCCTTTCTGCCTTGGCTGACAAGGCTTAATTAGCACCTAGGGAAGTTGCTGACTGTCCGAAGGGGAGGTCTCGTGTCTCTGTCCCTGACTCACAGAACCAGGGCCTCTGCTGCTTTGGTCGATGCCCAGCACACTCTGAGTGGACTTGTTTCATTTGCAGGATGTGGAAGAGGAAGGCTAAGAGAACTAGAGTTACTGGCAAGTCACTTTTCTTTAAGCTCTTGAAATAGATTTGTATTGGCACCCAACTTAAGTAGTTTACTTGGAAAGTTTAAGACTTTTTAAAAGCTTTTGTTTCACTCTAAACACAAGTAAGTGGAACTTCTGATTAAGCTAATTGTTGGCATTGTATTTCTGTCTGTGGTCCCCTATCCTCCTTTTAAATCTCCATGTTTATCCTCAGTCCCAGTGGCTTTTGAGTATGAAAACTGTCCTGTAAGTAACTCTTACATACTCAGCTTCTCAAGTTCAAAGCTTTATTGGCAGCTGGTGTAAGGCTCTTCTTGGAACTTAGAAAAACTACAACAAATCATTTCTGTAAGCTGTTTTTCTTCCAGACCTACTTCCTCTGCATAAAACAGTGTCTGGATAGTTCTTCACAGAACTGTCACACCTAGAACTTCATTGAGAAGCATCTTCTGAAACTTTCTCAATGGGCTCGTAGTGGCTAAGTCATGTGATGCTAAGGTTGAAAGAGTAGTTGAAAGTCTGTGATTATCTGGCTGTGTACCATAGTGGTTTTGGTTTGTTTTTTTTTTTTTAAAGTAATTAGGTGGAAGTGCAGTCTAATAAAAGCAAACTTACCCTTCTGATGTACTTCCTTTTCTGGAGGAGGGGTTTAATTTTTGTTGTTTGTCTGCAACGGACTCATTTGAATTGGCGTGTATTTACTTACCAATGACATTGTTGTCCATAGATAAGATAAATACTTGAATCTAAATTCCTCTTGTGCTTTACAGGAACAGGGCAAAATTCTGAATCATAGGAAACAGAAAAACTAATATGGATAACACAATAACCATTTGATAGCATATGCAGGGTTTCAGGTGCAATGTAAAGACTGAAACGACAGTAATGTTTTTCAAAACTATTCCTCTATAATCCAGTGGATTATTCCTGTTGTGAAGCATTACTTTTACATTTAGGTGTTTTTATCTCATTGAAGTGATGCTGTTCCTTACTTTGGGTGAGCTTGATCAGTTTTTTAGGTGAGGGCACACGTACCAGAAAGCTCAATCTTTTTTTCCCCAACTTTATAGTTAAACTAATAAGTTATTTTCCTGCTTGTACTGTAACAGCTTCCAAAAAAGCTAATATGTGGTTAAAAATACTATTTAAAAATCATAAATTTTTTTTGTGAGTTGGCTGAAGGTTTTTAAGAGAGGTGTTTCAGGGTAGTCTTCATTTTAATGACCTGAATCTATATGGGACTGTCGTGCTTTCCAATTGAGTACTAAGAGTGCCAAGGTGTGGTTATTGCTGTATAATTACATTCTTGTGACATCTAAACGTAGGAGACAGGGCAAGACATGACATCACCCATTACACCTGCTGTTTACCAAATAAGATCATATCAGTGGGACTTCCTGGTGCAGTTTTAAATGTTACTGCCATGGTCTTGATCCCTGAAAAAAGCGCAGCTTTTTGTTTCTGGAATGTGTGCCTTGCATGAATTGCTCTAATACAGCAAAAACAGCTGTAGGAAAAATTAAAACTAAGTTGACATACTGCTTTTTAAAAAAGTTAATGACAGAGGATCACAGCATTTTAGTCTATTTCAAATTGAAATAATCTTTGTCACAACTGATTCCTTTACTCCATTAGAATTTTTACATGCTTTGTAATATTTCAGAGTCTTTCTGTACCCACAGCTGGACTGGGGGATGGGCTATAGCTGAGTGTGATGGTAACTCAGTACAGAGACAAGGAGCTGCCCAGGATGTGACAGCTGGAATGAAGGGCATGCAAAAATTGTTATGTATTCCCTAAAACCATGGCAAAAATTGTATGCCAGTAAATACCCATGTTTTCCTGTTGCTTTTTGATTCAAATTGGAAGCTGGAAAATAGTCTTTCTTGAGGAAGAACTGACCCCTTTGGCACTTAGAAAGGACTTAATGATCTTAGAATTAATTTCAGCAAAAATGTTCCTTTATTAAGCTGATTGTTCAGCAGTGTTTTCTATTGCAGTGCTGTGGCAGTTGTGAAGAACTGTGTTAATTGATCATTTTTGGGTGCTCTGTGGTGATGCTGTTGTGGTTTACAAGTGTTTTGTTTCTGCAGTCAGTCTGGGCAGCAGCACGGAGGGGAGGCCTCCTGCTGTTGATGGAGACCAAGGGCATGTGTAGAGGTTAATAGAATGCTTTTTAAATCTTCTTATTCAAAGCCATATGCAAAAAATTGTCATTTTTTATATTACTGTGTGTGTAATTTATGTGACTGAAAAATCAAATCGTTACATTGGAATCTTGGATTGTTGGTTTAGTCCAACTTTTACCTAGGGCTGCTTGATACACAGGTTTGTGTTCTACAGATTCCTGGTGGTTTAACATTTTTGGGATTAAAGCTGTTCCAAGCATGTTGCTGCAGGCTGGGGTATGGTTACAGTGGTGCTTTCAGGAGCTCTCAGCCACGTGGATGGAGTTGGGACAGAGGAAATGCAGCCACCTCCTGTAGGTCATGCTGTGGGTCACCTGGAGAGCTCAGGGAATGATTCATCCCAGTGTCCTCATGTTCCTGCTGCAGCCTTCAAGGAAGTGTTACATGGTTTGCATCTATGGGTGGCAAAAAGAAGTTCAGTATCCTACAGTTCTGTGGTTCCAGTTGTCTGGGTGTTTGCCCCTGCATTGTGAAATGGCCATTTTCTCTTTCCTACTTTTTCTTCTTCTCCTTGCCTGTTAGCAGTGTAAGTTTAATTTATTTAAGTTCTTTGAGGAAAACTACATAACTGAACCAAATTATTGTAATTACACTGCAGCTCTGAAAAAAGGACAATGTAGCTAATCTGATTAGGAGCTACTCGAGAGCTTTTATGATTCCAAATTAGTTTTATATTCAGCAGTGTGAAAAATGATAATTCTTGACTTTAATGCAATAGTTGGCTCATAATACTCCTGGAAATTAGGTCAGTTAATAAAGGGTTTTCACTCTGATACACTTTGAAATAAACTAACCTGGTCTAAGTGTACCTCAGGTGTGAGACTTGCAAAATGTGAGTGGCACTCTGTGGCATGGTAAGGTTCCTAAGGAAACTGTTGCCTTTTGGTTTTTATACAGGCTTTGATTCTGACAATTCTTCAGGAGACTTTTCAGAAGCGAATCATAAAGTTCCAGAAATGCTTGATCTAGATCCACACCAAAGCAATAGGACTGGAAAGCATAATGGAGAGACAGAGATACAAGAAAATGGGATTAAGAGACACAGGTAAACACATAGAGCTGCACAGGAGGTGAGAGGCGAGCATGTGCTGGCTCCTGTCTTTTGGGGCTTTGCTGCTCTCATGGAAGAGGGTAATTCTCTGGGATTGAAAAGTCATTTCACGTGTCTGCTTCCTGTGCCAAGTCTGGGGTGATGCTTTGCTTCCTTTATAAGTTGCTTCAATACCTGCAAAAGAAAATGGCTTGTTGTTTAATGGGCTGATAATGACAGTTGGATTTTTTTTTTCCCATTACAGGACATCATTACCTGCCCCAATGTTTTCTAGAAGTGATTTTAGTGTGTGGAGCATATTAAAAAAATGCATTGGACTGGTAAGTTAGCTTGGATGAAGCATCTGTGTTATGTCTCCTAATGTCAGCTAGTTAATTTTATTGCTTAAACATCAAGACAGAGAATAACACCTGATGTATTTTTCTTTTGTTTTGCTGGAAACAATTTTAAACTGCAACTCCCTAAATCTCAGTATTTATTTATTAACAGTACTATTTCCCTATCTTCTTTAGCTGCTAGAGCATGTGGATTGGCATTTCTGAAGCTGTCCTTTAAGAACTAGACTAAAGCCATTAAAATATAGTCAAATATGTTTGATTGACACAATGTTCTCTTACCTGCTTTTTTTATTCTTTACTTAGCAAAATGTGATTTAGGGCTTTATTTTATTAATTCATGTCATCTAGGAGATACAGCTGTACTCTCAAAACTCCTTTTGGTGGGATGAGTGACCTATCTACTACAGCCTTTTGCTTGGACCAAATCAATTTAAGTCAGTTAAGGTTAACATTTTTCTTCCCTTACTGCCTGTGCCAAGGTGAGGAAAATGTTGCTTTAACTTCATCTGGTGGCATTCTGCTTTCTGCTGAGTTTTAAGCACTTCCATTAATGTTTTAATGCTCAGTCATGAGTGCAAGTTTGTAATTAAACAGCCAAATTTGCTTGGGTATAGTAAAAGACCTGGGGAGTTGGAAATCTGTGTGAACTTTGTGTCTGTCTTCTATCCACATGGGAAACCAGAAACGGTCTGACACAAATAACAGGTTTCTTAAATAAAGACACTAAAATCTGTTAGAGCAATTCAAGTACTATTCTTTATGTAACTGTTCCTTTCAAAAAATAATTTGTGGTTGCTGCAGTACAATAGATAGATTTTATGCAAATAAGCATGTGAGGGTTTCCAAGGAGTGTGTGGCAGTTCCGTATCAGCACGGAGCTGGTTGGCCCATTATTACTGCTACCTAGGGAAATTTTAACCTCTGCTGCTTTACACAGGCCACAGCAGAGAAGGTAACATTCTCTGGGAATTTATTAGGTTAGCTGGATCAATGTTTGAAGTTGTTATTTCAGATGGCAAGTAGGGTTCTGCAGTGCTTCCAGCCCCTTTCAGCTGTAGCATTTGGAGATCTGCTTCAGGCTTGCCAAGTATCCTTTGAGGAATACTATAAATAAACTCACCCACAACTTATTTTCAAAATCCATGTTGTTGCCAGTTGTTAACTTAGTGTTGTGTCTAAGAATCAACCTACCCTTTGGTTATGTAGGAGCTGTCCAAGATTACGATGCCCATTGTCTTCAACGAGCCCTTGAGCTTCCTTCAAAGGATAACAGAATATATGGAGCATATATACCTCATTAATAAGGCTTGTAGTCATGCAGATCCCCTGGAAAGAATGCAGGTAAGAACCCCTACCACCTTCTGGGTAGTTCAGAAGTAGTTTTTTTTACTCACAGTCTTTGATTTTAAGACAGTTTCTCACTTGAGTGTATTTCTTTCTCAGGGGCTACCTTAAGAATGCCCAATTTGTCTGTCTAGATGAGTTTCTTCTTTCATAGTGGCTGTGTCAAGTATTTGTGACACTTTGACACTCCATGCTGTGCACAGAGTTTGAAAGGAAAGTGCCCCAACTGACCATGCCCAAGGATCTCAGCTAATTTAACTGTGACTCTTTTTGTGGTTTTGTGTGTTGTGAGGATGAAATCTTGGCTTTTTGTCACTCTAAAGTGGTTTGTTGAGTGGCCTCATGATTTTGAAGTTACTGGATGAAAAATTGTTGTGACAGAGACAACTTTTACCACTCTTTTCTTATCCAAAACTGGTTGTTATTGGGAGTAGGGTGTAGCACCTGGCTGGTCTCACACCAAGGAAGTGAATATGGTGACACGTGTGTGCATCAGGTTATACTGGTGTTGCTCTGGTTTTATTTAAGTGAAACTGGAGGGTTTGTCTTGGATCCTGTGTTTGTGTGGTCCACACCTCCATTTCCCAGCCTGCAGGAGCTCCTCAGTGTCACCTGAACCTGCTGGCATGCTTCAAGAAGTCTGATCTGTGCTAGAAACAGTTCTTACCTGGCACTAGGAAAGCGAGGCTCTGTTCCCAACGAGCTGAGGCTGGAGGGCAGTCAAAGTGGGGGGAAAGCAGATTTAAAAACCCAGACTGATCTTACAGAAATAGGTGGGGCAGAGTGTAACCTGGCAGAACTTCCCACAGAAAATAATTCCTGTTAGAAATGAGATTCTTAATAAGTGCTTATATTTCCCCACTTCTATGTCATTTATTCTATAGCTTAGAAATGTTTTTGCCTTAAGCAATATAAAGCAATTCCTTTTTGGAATAATAAATACTGTAATGTGCAACAAACAAAATACATTAAACTTAGTGTTTTAATGCACTATTCTAATAACAATGTGTTCTTAATTTGCTTACAGGCTGTAGCTGCTTTTGCAGTTTCTGCTGTAGCTTCTCAGTGGGAGAGAACTGGCAAACCATTTAACCCACTGTTAGGAGAAACCTATGAATTAACCAGGTAGTAATTACTTTAAATTGGGAGCTGGGGCTGTTTTTGTTCTTGAGTTAGGAGACTCTCACACTGGTTGGGTTGTGGTAAAATACCACTAAAATATATTTCTGAGTATAGCTAAAATTCTTTTCCTAACCCTAAATTTCTGAGAGGTTGTTATAAAAGCTAATAATTTTATTTCTAAGTTTAGGCAGAGTATTCTTTGAATTATTTATAGAAAAATTGGTTCATGTTCTTCCACCAAAGACATTTCCTGAACAGACACTATTAATTTAAACGCTGTTTTGTTGATCATGTCAGATAGAGAAATTAGTGTGAAGGACTTTCAGCTTCCTCAAATAAATGGATGATATGTCTGCAGTGGAGTAAAGATTTTTCAGTCAGACCTTCTCCTGCTGCCCAAAGAGTTTCTGTATTTTCATGAGTTATTTCAGTGAAACTTCTTCAGATGCCATTCTGGGTAGAAATCTGGTTTAGGGTATAAAAAGAAAGTGTTCAGAGTAGAAATCCTTTTGTTTCATTAATTGTAAATGTGTCATGGAACTAGAAAAGGAAAAGTCTCACCTTCAGTTTAATCTAAAAATACTTCACTTTTTTTTTAAGTATCAACTCTTTTCTCTTGCAGTATTAAAAATATACTTACTGTTTAATGCTCTTTTTTTGTTGTTGCCAGGGAGGATTTAGGATTTAGGTTTATATCTGAACAAGTCAGCCACCACCCACCTATTAGTGCATTTTATTCTGAAGGCCTCAATAAGGACTTCATATTTCATGGATCAATCTATCCCAAACTAAAATTCTGGGGAAAGAGTATAGAAGCAGAGCCTCGGGGAACGATTACTTTGGAGCTTCTGAAGTGAGTATGAGAAGTAAATAACTTTTTTTACTTATTGGTGATAACCCTGTTGGCTTTTCAGATGTGATTACCTAAAAAGCCTTTGCTGAAGAGGTTGTAAGAATTGATTTACAAGTTAATTTTCACTGCTAAATTTAAAGCTGTTTTTTAAAAATTTGTGTTATGCTTCCATAGCTGTAGCAATTTGACCCGGTTTTTCCACCATTAAAATTAGCATTTCTTACAAATTGGTTGCTGCTGAAAGCTAGTTCTGTGAAGGCATGTAAAATTCAAATAGAGAAATAAAATTCTGTTACTGGGCTGTTCACGCTCGTCTCAGTTTTCAGAATTGCTGTTGGTTTTGGTGGTTTGTGTGAATGTTTGTGTGGAAAGAGCTGCATCTCACAACAACTGTTCTGCGTGGTAAGGGAACAGGAGAAACTTGTCAGGATTGCCACTTCCAGAGAAGGATCAGCTTCCTGCTAAAATCAAGAATGCTTTTCCAAATTGCTCCCAGGCTTGTCTTTCATGAATTACGTGATGTCCCACGAGTTGTTTTGTGTCCTGGTGGCACAAAGACTCTGGAGCTTTCCCAAGTGGGACATGAGGATGCACTAGAACAGTTACAAATAAAGTATTCTGCAATTGGGGCTTTTATAAAAGCCTTTCTGAGGCCTAACTCTGAGGTGGTTTTGAAATGTCATCTTAAGAAAGTTCTAGACATTTATTTTCAATTAAAAACCCACTTGCCTCCCATATCAAGCATTGACTTTTGCTGTACTTTCTTTTGGAAGTAGTTTAATTTTTGAGCTGTTGGCATCTAATATTCCAAAGTTCATAAGAGTATGAACTGGTCTTGGAGATAAGTGGTGATGGAAATAAAGGAAATTTCTTCTGAATGTAGAAGGAACTGTGAATGTTAGTGCAGAATGCAGGTGTTACCAAAATAATGTTCGTTCTTCGAGAGCCTTTATTTAGAATACCATTAAAATTCTTGCTGAGCTTAATCAAGGCTGAGATTTAAACTGGAATATAAACAGTTAAAGCATTTATTTTAAATAATTGCTTCAAGTTAGAGGAGAAGTTGAAATCAAATTTTGAGCGTCTCAGAGTTGTGATTCAGACCATTCTGTTGCTTTGAGGAGCCTGAGAACTGCTCAAGGCCTGAGTGAACAAGAAGCAAAGCTGTGAGTCAGTATTAAATTGTGCCTTTATGTTAACCGTGACTATTTTTCATATCATTGGAAGATACTTTTCTCTCACTTCTCCAGCACAAAAAGTGCTTCAGTTCATCAGCCCTAACCATAAGTGCCTTTTGTTGTGTTTTGGTTTATGCTGTAAAGCTTGTGGTGTCAAAATAGTTCAGGAATAAAACTGTGTTTAAAGGCTGGGGGGATGAATTTGAGAGATTCTGGTATTTTTCCCCCCAGATGAAGAGTAGTCATTGTTCTAAAGACTTGAAGAAAAGGAGCTGTGGGAAATACTGAGACTTCAACGATCTGATATTTTTCTGTACTGGAAAATGACAGATGGGTTGGAAACATTAAATAGGAGTGTTCTCTCCATACTTACTGGATGTAGAAGCACAAGGCACTTTTTACAGAGGACACTGCTTTTTCTGTATTTTCTGTTAAAACAGAGTTTACAAGCTTTCCTCAGATTATTTGATTGCCAACCGAGTAACTTCAGTATTTCCCTTACCAGCGTGGAAAGATGAGTGTGAATAGATGGCTTTGACTCTGCTAGTGACGATAGGAATCCTGTTGTTTAACTTTTTTGATCATTTATAGAATAATGTCTTTTAAGGATTTTGAATCTGTAAACTCATCAGTAAAGCTTTTCACAAAACAATAAACCAAAAATGAAACTAAGTGGAAAACCAATTCTAGGATTTTTCCTTCTTCTCAGTAAATCTTTGAGGAAAGGATGGAATTGAGTAGTAAAGTGAATTTTAAAATGTCGTGTTTGTGGAGCTTGCAGTAGTGCTGTCATGTCCCACTGGTGTTAAACAACCAAGTAAAAAAAAAAAAAAAAAGCAAAAACCACTTACACCCCAAAATTACCTTCAGTGGCACCAGAACAGGCCTCAAATACTGATGAGGAAGCTTGTGGCTTATTTGTGGAAACCACTTACGCAGTTTACTGCTGCTGCAGCAATTGAATAGAAGATGCTATTAGGCATTAGTTTGCTAGTCTGGTTCTCCTGCAAATATTATGTTCTATCACTTACAACTTAAAAACTGCAAGTGAAGAAGATGAATTCCTGGACTGCTCTTTATGTTGGGCTGAAATTTGTAGTCCAAAGCACAGCAACTTTAAGACTTATGTGAGAAGGGAGAAAAATAAGGGCAATATCACTTTATTAACTTGCACTAATGTTTGGATACAACACATTGTTGGCTTGTAAAGAAAAGTCTGTTTCTCCCCTGTTTTGAAACGGGCTGCTTGCTGTTCAGAGGAGTGCTAAGTATTTTGCCCTGCCATGAACAGAATTGAAAACAGGCTTGCATTCCATTTCAAGCTCAAGAAAATGATTTCTTTCTCTTATTTCCTTGACAGGCACAATGAAGCTTACACATGGACAAATCCAACCTGTTGTGTACATAATGTAATTATTGGTAAACTGTGGCTAGAACAGTATGGAGTGGTAGAAATTGTAAATCACAGGTAATGCTGATTGTGAACCCAGGGGCTCTAGGGATTGTTGTGGTCGTTTGTGTTACAGAGCAGATTTTGATTTTTGTCAGACACTCAGGAAGCTTTGTTTTGTAGCTCCAAAGTCCTGTGGGGGTTTTTTGTCTTTTTGTGGGGTTGGTTTTTTTCCCTCTCCTGACAAGTGCAAACTCTCCCTAGGCCTGGGCTTACTATCATAACATTATTAATGAAAAGGCACAAAGCCAGATGGCCTATGGAGTGCAAAGGTTTTTCATTTGTGAGCTACCCACCCAAATTCAGCCCCACTGACAAGAGCAGAAATTAAATTTAACTCCAGAACTATTAAATGGAGTAATTGTCAGAGGCAGATTGCACCTCCATGGCATTGATTGTGATTTGTCACTTTTTTTAGTTTAGATAACATAGAATGTCTTAAATTAAGGGCACAGCACAGAAAAATGACTGCAGAGGTGGGAAATGTGAACTTAGAGAGCATCAACTGCTCTGCCAACTGCCTGTATAAAAGATTTTACTTATATAAAATAAATTACCTTCTAAATGATGAGGGAGGGAATTTTGTGAGAGCTGTTACTCCTGTACACATTGCTCTGTCAGTACATGAGAACTTCAGTCCAATAAACTGCTGTTTGATCCTTCTCATAGCATCAAATCTGCAATCCTGTCTCCTGTACTTGCACAAAATTTGTTAGTTCTGTGGAATTTTGAAATTTGTGTGCCATTTTTAATGCCCTAGTCAGATAAACCGTAGTTAAATAAAAATAATTATATATATAACTAACTACCAGCTAACTGTAACTGTATTTAAAACGCTAAATAAGGTAAAAAAGTAAATTTTCTGGTGTATTTAGGAGCTTGCTTCTCTAAGCATGTACTTATTTCCTCTACAGTACTGGAGATAAATGTGTCCTTAATTTTAAACCATGTGGACTGTTTGGGAAAGAGCTTCACAGAGTAGAGGGATACATCCAGGACAAGCAGTAAGTGATAAAAGTCTCTTGATCTCTCTGTTTTTTGAACACTG
Organism: Callaeas wilsoni; assembly: GCA_013398955.1. Classification (NCBI taxonomy): domain Eukaryota; kingdom Metazoa; phylum Chordata; class Aves; order Passeriformes; family Callaeidae; genus Callaeas; species Callaeas wilsoni. Next base: position 91,526 of record VWPU01008075.1, on the reverse strand, counting down.
GGGCATTTCTTTTGCTGGCATAGTGACCACAACTGATGTGACTGTTACTACCAATGTCATTTGTAACCCATTTTTGTTCTCTGTATTAAACCCCTGATTCCAGGATGATCATTTTTAAGCATTATTAGAAAAACTCTCCAGTCCAGGTTATGGAAATAAAGGGAAAATTCAGAGTAGTTGCAACTGATTTACTATTGTGCAGTTATAATTCCAGTCTTCAGTTTAAAATAATGAGAATGTGGTTGTTAGAAGTTTTTAATTAACCCAGACCTGTTTTGTGACTCTGAGTCTCTGTATTAGAATTGGCTTTGATGTACCCACATTCATTTCACAGTGGCAAAAGCATGTGACTGTCATGAGGATCTGTTCTGGAGGGCTGGAATGACCTGAAACCTTTTCTTTGCCTTATCAAATACCTGTGTTTTCTAAGAATCACCCATTTTGTGATTCTGTGAAATCTGCAAATAGAAACATAAAATGCAGCAAAGTAGGAAGCTGAGTATTTAATATAGATCAGAATCTGCAAGGCTGGGCTTAGCAGGCTCAGTAAGAAGGAAGAGCTCAGTGTCCTTTGCCTTCTCTGCAGCAGGAAGAAGCTGTGTGTGATCTATGGCAAGTGGACAGAATGTTTGTGGTGCACTGATCCCACCACGTACGAGACCTACAAAAAGAGTGAGAAGAGAGGTGGTGAGCAGAAGAAGAAGTCGGTAAGGTGAAGGATTCTTTAAGGGTGAAAAGGTTCTTAAATGTCAGGAATGAAATCAAAACGTCTTATTTGGGTGAAGGAAGGGTTAAAACTGTCATTTGGTAGGGGTTGGGTGGGGGCAGTGGGAAGGCCCTTGGCACTTTGAGCTCTGCAGGCTGTAGCGTGAGCTGCTGGCATGGAACGGAGCTCGGAGGAATGGTGTCTGCTAGAGAAATTATCAAATGTCAACCCCCAAGCTGATGTTGTCCAGTCCTTGAATGAGGAAAGTGGCTCTACTGCCAGCTCCAGCAGTAACAACACTAGGATCTGGGCAGTAAAAACAATAATAACGTTGTTTAAGTCAGATATGCTTTTTGGTGATGCAGCTTTTCAGATCTTATGATGTAGAAAATCTCTACAACAAAGAGGTCTGGAAACATGCAGGGTTTTTACTTCACATGTAAGCAGCGTCAGGTAAGTTGCTGCCAAAGCCTCAGTGTTACATGTAAAATGGGAAATATTGTATGGTGCAGCAGAGGACTTTGGGTTTCCTGATATCAGCAGTTACTCACTGAAAATGAAAAGTTAAATAGAAGCTAATCACTCTTGATGTTAAGAGGCTCAAACTTTAAAAGTATTCACATCAGAAGAATGTAGAGCAACAACAGGCCTTGCTTTTGGCTCTGGATTCCATCATGGTACAGGCTTATATTTTAACTCTTTTAAAAAAAATAAGAAGGTTCTGTTCATCTTAAGAAAATCAACTCTTTCTTTCCTTCCTTCCTTCCTGTTGATACTATATTTAGATAGGGAACTGTCTAACAGTAAACCAGATGTTGACATGGAAAGTAGCCTAGAAGTGTCTTTTTAAATAATGAATACTCAAACCAAGTGATTGAAATTAGGCTCTTAACCATATGGAGCTGTATTCTAGTGTATAAAACAGGCCCTGTTTAACCTAGTAGGGTATTTTTGATTGAAACAAATGAGCCATGTCAGAGAGGGCAGAAAGAAAATAGAAAGCGGGTGGGAGTGAGGAAAACTGTTACTGTCACTCCAGGATGTTATTGCCTCTAACTTCCCTTCTGGTTGTTGTGGTTTTAAATGAGTTCTCATCGTGAAATCCTCTAGATTCCACAATGCAGCTGTCTGTGTCCTGCAGCAGTCAGATTCTCTCAGATTCTCTCAGATTCTGAGAGCAGCCTCCTGAATATTGGATTTTTATATGTGCAGCACAGCAGTGCAGCTGGTAACAAAGGAACTTTGAAGGAAAGACACTGTATTCATAAACTTAAGGACACATTTCTTCACAGTGAAAACTGGCAGTGATAATTGTGATTGGAGTCTGCATCAGGCTGAAACGAGAGCCTGTCTTTTTTTAACCACACATCCGAATGTTTTGCAGATGATGAAGCAATATCCAAAACCAGGTGTCCCTGATCTGTGACATAAGAACTAACTTGGGAACTGGTTTAAATTTCAGTCTTGGCTTCTTTGCACCTGAAGAAGTAATGGTCATGTGAGGTGCAATGAAGCTATGGCATAGGATAGAAGGGAAGCTGGAGAAAACACTTCTGGAAGACATTTATTTACTATTTATTACTGATTTTTTTTGAACAGATATTCAAGTTTTGTTTAAGTATTGGGAGACTATTCAGGGATATCAGGAGCACAACATGATAAAAATGAGAGGGGCTGTATACAGTGTGAGAAAAAGCAAACAGGAGGGGTGAGGCAGCAGTACAGGAGTGTTCAGTATCTCAAATGTGAACAGATTCTTCAGCAGTCACTGCAGAATCCTAGATGAAACCATCCAACGTTCCTTTGTTCCTCTGCCAAATGTTATCTCTGTTTCAGAGTGAAGAAGATATTAAATCTGAAAATGATGAGGCCGATGATATGCCAGAGGTTCAAGACACGGTGCAGTTCATACCAGGCAGTAAATTGCTTTGGAGAATAAACTGTAGGCCACCAAACTCATCACAGGTAACTGTTCCAATTAGCCTGTGCCTTGCTCTTGCTGGTGACTTAGCCAGGGGAACATGAGTAATGGTCCAGGGAACCTTGTTGCAGTGTCACTCCTTGGCATAGGACCAGGCTCTGGCAGCTCTTGCTGCGCTGAAATTACACTCCAGCAAGCTCTGCTCCAGTCCTGTGCTGAAAGCAGCCCTGCTGTGCCCGAGCTGGCATGAGAAATGCGTGTTTCCAGTGCAGCTGGGAATCTGGGGACTTAGGTTAACCTGTCTGGGAGCTCTTTGCACTAAGAGTGGCTAAAATATGGATACACATTCCCTTCTGCTGGCCATGCTGTTCCTAGACAGGCTCCACAGGGTGCAGTAACTGGGCAGCTGGATATTAATTTCTATCATTTCAACAAGATTTTTTGGTCTTTTAGGTGTGGGTGGTTTTGTTTTGTTTTGCTTTTTCCTAAAAATCATGATGTTAAATATCAATATGGTAGAAAATCTGTCTTAATCCTTACAAGCAAAGACTGCTGAAAAAACGAAAGCTGTGATTTCTATCCCCATCTGCCCTTTCTTGTCCCTCCCCTCCAACAAGAAATCCATCTGGTGTTGTATGAACCTAATCTTGCCTTCAGGGCAGCCAGTAGGGGTTTGACTCAGCAGTTTCTCTCGGATGTTTCGTTGTACCCATTCATTGTAGGGAACCCAGCACTGGAACCAGCTTTGCTGGGATAACTTGTGTGTTCTCTTTAATTTGCTTTTCAGATGTACAATTTCACCAGTTTTGCTGTGAGTCTCAATGAGCTGGAAAAGGGCATGGAAGCGATATTGGCTCCCACGGACTGTCGGCTACGCCCGGATATCAGGAGCATGGAGAACGGGAACATGGGTATGTGTTTGCTGCAGGAAATACTGGAGCAGGAGTAGATTTTGGGAGGGATGGCTGAAGGAGGTCGATGCAGGAAACGCTGCCTTCAGTTTCTCATTCCCAGAGCAGCCTTAACTCTTTTTCATCCTGTGCAATGAACATGCTTTTGAACAGTGTATCATGTCTGTTTTCTCCCAGAAAAGCCTGGGAGAGCAGATGCATCCCAGGTGGATCCCAGGGCTGCTGTTCTGTGTTAGGATGTGTTTGCATGTTTGTTAGCTTGGGAGGAGCTGCAGACATGCTCCACTGGCTCTGGAGTTTGTCTGGAGAGACGTGTGGTGAGCAGACGTGCTCTGCTGCTCTGGTATTTGTCAGAGGAAACACACGGCCAAATAGTGAAAAAAATCCCTCTCTCTGTTATGCCTAATCCGAGTTCTTCCCTGCTGTCTCAGTGCAGTGTTCCTGAGAGATAAAACACCAACATTTCAGTTTGAGCTCTGTGTTTGTAGCAGCAACTTTCTGAAATGAGTTTTAGGCTTTTGTTGCCTGAGACTGTGTACAGCAAATGCTTTCTCGTGCTTAAATGAATTCTATTTAATTTCTCTGGTCTTTCCTGTGTTTTGTGCATTTTTGTTTCTGTTTTGCTAAGTAACCAATTTCTCTTGAAACGTTGGTTAGATGTGGCAAGCAAAGAGAAGGAGAGGCTAGAAGAGAAACAAAGAGCTGCTCGCAAGGAGCGTGCGAAAGACGAGGTGGAGTGGCACACACGGTAAGGGGCAAGGAAGGGGGAATTCGGTTGAGCTTGGAATAGTTGGATACACTGCTTGAACTGTTTTTATTCAGGACAGCACATGTCTGATTGCTTCCATAACAGTACAATTTGTAGTGTCACTGAAAGCATTGCTGGGTCAACAATTAAATATGTAGCTGGAAGGCAAAATTGCTGATAAGTCTGTCCTGGACAAATTATTTAATAATAAATGCTGAAACCTGTCATAATTAAATACTGTGGTAATGCTGGATTTTTATTTTTTTAAACCCACAGAGGTCGTGTTTTTGTTAGAATGAATAAACTGTCAAGCGTCATCTCTCCTTTAACCAATTCCTGTCCAGCTTTTGGTGATTGAGCAAGACATTGTGGCCCTCTAAGGCCTTTTATTTTCATACTCTTCGGATTTCTTGGCTTGGATACTTCAGAAATTGCTTTTTTGATTGCATGTTCAAGTGATTTCTGAGTCACAGAGTGCATCAAGGAGTGATGTGTGATTTGGCTGCTGCTCCCACAGGGTGCTTTTCACAGCTGCCAGTGCTGTGCAGTCAAATGTGTGCTCATGGCCAGTCACTGCAGTTGCTTCCTTCAAAGGCAAGAACTTTGGGATGCTCCATGATTTTATGAAATTCAGAAGAGAAAGCATTATTTTCCCAAAGCCTGGAGGAGCAGCTACAGATTAATTCCAGTTAATGCCTTGAAAAATCTCTTCCAGAGAATATAAAATTGGTTTTGGTCAACGTGGTTAAAAAGTGAGCAGCTGTTGATGTTCTATGCAGGGCACAGCTCCATAGAACAGAAACTGTTTCCTCTTGGGATAAATTTCCAAAAATGATTGTGTAACTGGTATGGCATCCTTTTAAAGTAAAAATAAATATATATAATCTAGAGTATCAATGTTGTTTTTACTTGGAATAGGACAGGAATTTTAAAATCCATTTCATACTCCTTGACTTTATGCTAAAAAAAAGGTGCTCTACAAGGTGGTGATAATTGTGTAGGAAGTTCAATGATTTTCATGTTCAGAATATTTCCCGAGATTTTTTTTTTATAAGAAATACCAGTGTATTTTTAGAATGTTTTGTGAAAGAAGCAACACTGGGTTTTTTTTCCTCTGTTAATAACTATTCACTCTGTTTGCTTTTCTCTTTTATTGTTTCTTTCCTTTTTCTTTTTTGTTTTACAGATGGTTTCATCAAGGCACTAACCCATACACTGGGACTCCAGATTGGCTGTACTCAGGTGGCTATTTTGATAGAAATTTCTCAGACTGTCCAGACATATACTGAAATTCCAGAACCAATTGCTCATCTCATCCGGACATCTAGTTACTAGATTTCATTCCAAGCCAGTTACTCTGGTTTTGTTGATAGCAAAAACCAGCTTTTCTAAGTAAATTTTAACAGAAATTCTATCAGTCAACAATCAATGATTTAATTATCACTAACGTTGGATTGCCAAATATTTAAATACTGTTACGCTCATTCCGTAAAGCTGCACCTGAAATCATCAAGTTTTCACTAATTTTCGGAGGGGCCTTTGGTTCTCTGTTTCCTCCCCTAGTTTCTCTGGCAGGAGGATACGCTGTATCCGTAGAGCACATAACATCCTTGAAAACTACGTAACTTAAATAAAATAGAGATAATATCCTTGTTACTTAGTACAATAGTGAAAAAGCTGAAGTTTTTGGCACTCGGAGCAGGGATGAAAAGCCAACATGGTACCAACAGGATCAAACCCAGTCCTGTCACACTCCCCTACTGTATGTAGCACTCCCCGGGGCCGGGAGCTCCCGGACCCCTCTCAACAATTCCATAACTGAGAGACTCGGGACACAAAACCCAGCCCGAGCCTCTCACACTGTAGTTGTCTGTTACAGAGTCTTCACAACTTTGGGACACTGTGAGCATTAAACTGTATACCTGTGATAAATCCCATAGAGCATACCTTAGGAGAGGGGAAGGGCACACCCAAAATGTGCTTTTCCTGAGGTCAAATGCTGTTCTTACCATAGGAGAAGCTTCGGAAGCAATAGCAGGAATGTTGAGGTGGTTACAATGTACAATATATTGCTTGCTACCACTCGGAGGCTTAACTCTTCTGCACTACCTTTGGCAGCTTTGGCACTGTGTATGCTTCTAGACTGAACTTTCCTTTGGAAGCACTTCCGTGTGTCTATCCACACAGATTCATGTCTTGGGGAAGTTTTGGTTTGCATGTTTCTCATTATTAGGTCATGTCTGTTTTGTATGTTGTGAAAAAGCAGAATCAATTTAAAGCTTTGGCAGAGTTATACCTATTACAAGTTTCCTGTGAGCACGTGATGTCAAAAAGTGGGATTTTATTTTTCTTCCATATCAAACCATCGAAGCCATATAATACTGGAAATAATCAATTGACTGAACTGATGCGTTCATTTTCTTTCAAGTGGTACACTTCAGGAGGCAGGGTGGGGAGAGACGCTTGAAAAATTAGGTCCAGTAATTAAAACTAATGCTAATGTTGCTGCTTCTTTTATGAAAGATTTTAATTGAGTAACTAGGCAAAAAAGGAGAGCGGCTGTGCTGCTGTGAAGTTTACTGTAATTTAGAAATTGTTGGTGTTAAGTGCCAGCAACATGAAGAGTTCAAGAAAGAATTGGTCTGATTTGTGTCCAAAACATCTGTGATTTCATCCGGAAGGTAGATTTTTGAAGTGTTTCTCTCTCAGCAACAGGATTAAAAAGCAAAAGAAAATTAACATATTCATAGAGAAATTCTTCTATCAAATCATGTGTACAACAATTAGATTAAATTTGGGGGAAATTTAGTTGTCTTCATTGGAAAAATAAGGTGTAAAACTTCAAGGCAGTAAGGAAGGCCATCATCTGAATCTTGTTCATGGCAACTTGATTCTGTTGCCAAAATTTGTACCTTGTGTTGATGGAAGTCCTCAGAACTTGAGCTGGACTTAGCGGCACAGCGGGGTTGTGTGTGTTCCTAGTAAGGGCACGGACACTTCTGAAAAGACACTGCTGATCCACCTGGAACAGCATAAAAATATTTTTGGCTAAAACCTGAGCTTTAACAACAGTGTCAGGCACTGTAACCCCTTTCCAAACTCGCTGCACGTGCCGTAGGGAATTTTTTGTTAGGTGAGGATTGAAAGGAATCGCCTATTAGACCAGTGGGAGTTCAAAACTTGCTTAAACTACCTGGTATGTTTAATGCTGGAGTGGTGTTTTTAAAACAATGCATATAAATAGAAATTGCCTGAATGGAGAAAAACTGTACAGATGTTCTGTTTCTAAGAGAAGGTGTACAGGTTAGCATCCCTTTTGTCTAAGCCAGGATTTAAATTCAAAGACCTAAAGCCTTGTCATTATGTGAAAGCATGAAACAATTGTACCAACGTGTTTAATCCTGACTTCAGTATAGAATCTTAATGGGATATAAAAAGAAACTGGGAACATTTCCAATGTAAGAACACTTCATTAGTTACATCTTCACCCCCATCTCCCCTTCCTTTAGTCTGAAGTTTTCGGCAAGATTTCAGATTAGTTCCAAACCCATTCTTCTAATTTATTGTTCTTCGTTGGCAACGCTTTCAGAACCCTTTCCCCACGCTGCCGACACGGCTCTGCTTGGGCAGCCCTGGCGTTCCTAATGCTCTCAAAGTCCAAAAGTTTTATTTTCGATGCAGATTCCGCCTCAGTAGTTTACGTGTCAAAACATTAATAACTTTGCACCTTTTGAAAGAATGTCACTTTTATAACTTGATTAAACACTGTATATAAGATAACTGTGTTAGTATATGTTAATACAGCTACATAGAGAAACCAGCTAGAAAGAAATTATAATAAATACTTAATAAATACCCTTTGGGCCTCTGGATGGTGACAGAGATTTTTGTGAGACCCGTACAGAGCAGCTGTTGGGGGGGCAGGAGGACTCTGGCTTTGCTCAGCCGGCTCTGGGGCTGTACCTTGATTTTATGGTGATGTTCACTGGACCAAGATGATGTAAATTGGAGCTGTGGACACCTCCAGCCCTGGGTGGGGGTGTCCAGCTGTGGTGGGTGCTGTTCCTCGGCACTGTTGCCCTGCAGGAGGTGGGTGATGGGGCTGCAGGACAGCCAGGGCTGGGCCGTGCCCGCGGTGCCGGGTTGGAAACCTGCAGTGGCCGGGAATTGGCAGCGGGAAGAGCCTTGGGAGCGCCCCTAGCACCGAGACCTCACCTTGGGGTGACGGTGGAGAGGCCAGGTGTGAGCTGGAGCTGGGGAGAGAGTGGACTTCTAGTAAAAAATGTTATAAATGTGAAAGTTAACTTTGTAGTTGCTGTAGAGCATTTGTGTCTTGGCGGTGACATCCTGTTGTGAAGGGGGAGCAGCTTTTCCCACATCCGGCATGTACAGAATTCGTGTCACCCGCATTAACAGGACAGGAACCATCTAGCCTAGATCATCCAGAACAAAACTAGTAAGTCTTTATTCTTGTCTAATAATTTAAAAAAATTTCCCAGTAAATTTTTCTCTGAAAACTGCTTTTAAAAAACAAACCCACGACTTTTCGCCCAGTGCTGCTGCTCCTATTGGGAATGCACCTGTGTTGGCCAGGCCGCACACCGCCGGCTCCTTGGAAAGCCCTGGGATGTGGGTCAGGGAAGCAATGCTGAAATACTGAAATACCGGGCTTTGGGCATGGGCCCGGCCTGCCTCTGCGGAAGGATATATTTTTTGTAACCATTCCCTGCCTGTGCCGGGAATAAAGGTGCCCCGGGCTGTGCTTGGCTGTGGAAGGAGCAGGGGCTGAGGGCTGGGATGGGGGCGAGGGGGGTCATGAGGGCTGGAGGGTGGGGGGGGCGCCGCCATGTTCCGTGACACAGCAGGGGCGCCTCGCCCCGCCCCCTTTGATTGACAGCCGCGCCAGCCAATCGCGCGGAGCCGCGGCGGCGCGCGCCCTGCGCGGGGCGGGGTTCCGGCGCGCGGGGCAGGAAGAGCTGAGGCGGCGGCGGAGGAGGAGGAGGAGGCTGAAGGTACCGGTCGGGACCCGCCGCGGCACCCCCGGGACCCCGCGCCCAACGGCGGCCGGACCGGGGATCGCCTGCCGGGGGGAAGGCGGCACGGCGGCCTCGGGGGACCCGGCAGAAGATCGCGGCCTCTGGGCGGGCGGGGGGCTGCCCGGGTCGGGCCGGGCCGCGAGACCCCCCTGTCCCGGCTCGGCTCCGGCTGTTTCCCAGCGGCGGGGCCGGGGCTGGCCGGGTTGTGAGCCCAGCGCGACCCTGGGAACAGCCGCACAGTCCCGGGGGCCGGCCGGGCCCGGCATCGCCGCTAGGCCCGCGGGTCGGTCAGTGCGGGAGGGGAGGGCCGGGGGGTCACCGTGAGGGTCAGTGGAGCACGGGGCAGCCTGCGGGGCTCTGCGGGGCGCTGCAGCCGCAGTCTGAAGGTACAGCAGGGGTTCCTGCTTTGAACCATGGTTCGAACTAAAGAAGGAAGCGCCGGGGGACGGTGGCTTATTTTCAAGTGCCTCAGCACTCAGGCTGTCCTTTATTAGTAAAGGGCTGTAGAGCCTCCGTGTCTTCATCCATGGTTCTGCTTTAGCTCGGTCGAATCACCCTGGAATTCTGCAGGCAGCGGGACAGATTGCTTTTGTGAAACCACCTGGCAAAGGTTGAAATTTGATATTGGAAAGAGAGGATATAGGAAGGTTTCTCATCACACCTGCTGCTCTCTCTCTTTCCAGGATGTCTTCAGGTGCATTATTTCCAAGCCTGGTGCCAGGCTCCCGTGGCTCCTCGAGCAAATACCTGGTGGAATTTCGAGCAGGGAAGATGTCCCTGAAAGGCAGCACTGTAACTCCAGACAAGAGAAAAGGCCTTGTTTACATCCAGCAAACCGATGATTCCCTCATTCACTTCTGCTGGAAGGACAGGACTTCAGGCAACGTGGAGGATGTGAGTATGAGCTTGTGTTTCAGTGCTGAGGTGTTATGCCATGTTCTGATCTGCTGGCACTGTGGAGAGAGCTCTTCCAGGACAAATTAGGGTGAGAATGTCACTGGCAGACCTGCACTTCCACATCCTCTCTGCTCTGAGGAGTAGATGGAAGAAAGTTTGTGAAGGAAGGCAGAGGGTTTTGGGAGGTGAAAAGGAGTATTGATATATTTTCTCGAACATTTGTTTCTCCTGACACACTTTCCAGGATTTGATTATTTTTCCTGATGACTGTGAGTTCAAGAGAGTCCCGCAGTGCACCACGGGCCGTGTGTATGTATTGAAGTTCAAGGCAGGATCAAAACGGCTCTTCTTCTGGATGCAGGTTTGTGGGAAGCCAATGACAAAGGTCTTGGATCAAAATACCCCCAGGATGACTCACACTAAGAGCGCTTCTCTTGCAGGAGCCGAAGACAGACAAGGACGAGGAGCATTGCCGTAAGGTGAATGAGTATCTCAACAATCCCCCCATGCCAGGGGCACTGGGTGGGAATGCCAGCGGAGGCCACGAGCTCTCAGCACTAGGAGGTACAGTCCATTCTCTGCTCCTTCATGTCAGAGGCTTTTTTTTTTTAATTTATGTCTAGAGTAAGCCCCTAGAGTTCCCTAGGAAGAAATCCCTGATGGCTGTGGAGGGTGAGTTGGGGACAATGTTAATACCAGAAGCGTAAACGTGCTTTTAGCAGAATAAACTGTGCTGTTAAAAGAGGTGTAGGCTGAAAGTTAAGACTGCCAGGAGAAATCTCTTTGTTTCCAGTAGATTCTCTGGAGTCTTACCTCTTTATGAAGCCAAGTTACATTTATCTTTTATGAAGATCATGAATCAGTAAACACTTGAAACTGTTTTTCCATACAGAATGTGATGCCAATTAATCTCCTGCTGTTTGAGCCGGAGTGCTGTGAAAAAAACCTATGTGAATATGTTGTGTTTCAGAATGTTTTTGTTTTTAGGTGAGGGTGGCTTGCAAAGCCTTCTTGGAAACATGAGCCATAACCAGCTCATGCAGCTGATCGGACCAACGGGCTTAGGAGGACTTGGTAAAATGCTTTAATATCTTTATGCCAAAATGGTATTTTCTCCTGCCAGGTTAAGTCTTACCTGACAATATTTTCAAGTAGTGCTATTGATCTCAGTAGCACTTCTTTCACATGAGAAGGCAAGGCGCTGCCTCGGAGATGAGCTCAGGGACAGAAAAAGGGTACCAGATTCTACACAGCACTCATCTCAGGTCTTGATCTGCAAGGAACCTTGGTTCTGCTCCTTGCTGCTCTGAATCTTCTGCCTTTTTTTCCCTCATTTTTTCTACTCCTCTTCTTCCTCCTAAATATTCACTGAAGCAGGCAGCAAAAACCAGTGATTTGTTCCTGGTGAATGTGCTGATTAGTAAGCTGCGGAGTTTCTTGTGTTGTCTCTGATTCAGTGAATATTTGTGTGCAAAGTAGAAAGAGTTCAAGAGGAAGTTTGGCGTGGTCCCACCCCACAGCACTCCCTAGTCAGAGGGGGAAGGCTCAGGGCAGGGGTTTCTCTCCTGGGCGGCCCTGGGGAGAGCTGGAATCACTGGTTTCTGAAGGGGCTGAGGGGTGTGTTGGAGTCCCTGCTGTGGTCTGTTCTCGATGCTATCCATGCTCCAGCAGCCTTTTCTGACAGGTCAGACCCTCGAGTGCAAATAGGCAAAGGAGCACAGATGGCAGTGACTGAGGTTCTGTGCTTAAGCTCAGAAGTCCGTTTTTGTGGATCTGGCTGGTGTCTTTTTAGCTTCAGATGCAAGTCTCCTATTGGTGGGATGTTCAGATGCGAATCTCATGTTAGTGTTGGAAAAATCTGGCCTTTTAGGATGTGTTTGGAAGTGATCTTCCTCTTGAAGCTTCACCTAATCCTGAGACTGTCCTCCTTTTCTCAGCACTTTTCCTCAGTAATTCTTCTTTCTTTGCCTTTACATCCAGCCATAAGCCAGATTGACATGTAACAGAAAGAGAACCATCTGCTTGCTGCTGCAAACAGTGGTTGTGGTGAATCCCCGGGGATCGTTTCCCCTGGGAGTGTCGTCGTCACATCTGGTTTGCATCTCTTGGGGCTCTGCAGAGCTCCAGAGGAGCTCTCTTGCTCCTGGGTCACTTTTACCATGAAATGGAGCAGAGCAGTGTGTGGTGCAGCCAGGTGAGCTTCACCGGCCGTGCCTGCTGCTGGGGAAGCTGTGGGATGAGTGACAGAAGTGGTGGTTCCACAGGATGGGTCCTGGACAAAGGGGCTGCAGGCGCTCACTCTGACCCTCAGGGTCTGCAGCTGCAGTTGGCCACGGGTTTGCTCACGGAGCGCTGTTGTTCTGTCCTCTGTTCCCAGGTGCTCCCAAAGGTGGGTGAGAAATGCAGGTGCTTTGTGTGTATAATCAGGTGTGGTGCAAGGAATTACTGATGGGAAACGTGTGGTAAATGGAGTGTTTGGCTGATGTGGCTCAAAGGAGTTGTAGGGGAACAGTCGAGTCCCTCACAGCTCCAGGGGGGCCAGCAGCCAGGCCTTTTCCCAGCTGAGGTTCTTGACCCTGTGATAAGTCCTTGGTAGTTGGGATGTGTGATGGAGGTTTCTTTGGCATAGGGTTGTTGGTTTCCTGCTGGCTGCTCCCCTGAGAGCGCTTGGTGTGTGGAGCTGTCCTTCCTTTGCCTGTGAAGTGTTTAAGAGCTTGGCTGACTCTGTTGCTGCATCTCCGCATTAGGTTTGAAGCTGCAAACCCCTGGTCTGTGGGGAGAGTCGTGGCAACTCAAAGATGCCTCTGGGGTCTTCTGCTGAGGGCCTTGGCTTTAAAGTTTATAGCAAAGTTGGATTTTTGGGGTAGCAGATAAGAGGAGAGAGTTGTGTTGCAATGATGTATGTACGGCACAAACCGGAGTAACTTTATCCTTGTGTACACCTAGAAATGGAGTCATTTCTGAGATGTTCAGCTCTCTAATGGGGATGCAAGATCACAAAACAAGATTCTGTTAATTTACAGAAGGGGATTGGGAGGGTGGGTTGGGCTCTTTCACCCCCTCCTCTATTTTAGCAAATAAAACCTTTCAGGTACAAGAGCAGCCTCTCCAGAGAAGAGAGGTGCAGAAAACCTGAAGAAATAAATGTCTAAACCTGTTCTTCTTTTATGTTTACGGAAGGTGGGCTGGGCGCGCTGACGGGGCCTGGGCTGGCCAGTCTGCTCGGGAGTGGGGGACCCCCGACCAGCAGTTCATCATCAAGGTAGGAGGCCTGTCTGCCCTGGGCCTGCAGGGCTCTTGTCATGTCAACTTGCCACTTCTGTGGGAGGAATCATGGCTTGTTGAATGGGGAATATGGTGGGAATCAAGGCTGCTTATTACCTCTCTAAAATGAGGTAGGAGTTTTTCATATTGTAAGGGTTTGAAAAGAAGCTTTTCAGAGTACAAGAGGTTTTTGCAGGGAATTAATTATCCTAATTATCTTGCCCAGCTCTCGTAGCCAGTCGGCTGCAGTGACTCCATCTTCCACGACTTCTTCCACCCGTGTAACGCCTGCCCCGTCCGTTCCCGCGGCTGCCTCCGTGACCAGTCCCAGCCCCGTTCCCAGTTCGGGTAATGGAACCAGCTCAGCCACAAGCCCAACCCAGCCCATTCAATTGAGTGACCTTCAGAACATTTTAGCTACTATGAATGTGCCATCTGGAGCAGGAGGACAGCAAGGTAACAGTGTTCTGACCAGGCAGCTGTTGGATCCAGGAGTCCTTTGGAGCTGTTTTACTGTCCTGTCCTGTTCCACGTTGGTTTGAAAGGTCTCTTCATTTTTTTGTTCCTGTTTTTTGGTGTTTTGGTTTTTTTTTTTTAAATTTCAGTGCTGTTCTTGACTGCTTCAGGAGACTTATTCTCACTCCAAAACTGAGAGGAAGAAAAGATGGTGGCACTGTGCTAATAAGTTTTTAATACTCAGACCCTGACTAGATCATTTGATTTACATGACATAGAGTTTTGCTTGTAGTCTAATGGCCAACCTTTTGTCTTCTCCTAGTGGACCTGGCAGCTGTTCTGACTCCTGAGATCATGGCTCCCATCCTGGCCAATGCTGAAGTTCAGGAGCGATTGATGCCTTACCTTCCCTCAGGGGAATCCCTGCCGCAGACTGCAGAAGAGATCCAGAACACCCTGACGTCTCCTCAGTTCCAGCAGGTAGATGCCGGGCTCTGCGGGGAAGTGCACTTCTCCTTCCCCCTTCCCCATCCTCCTGATTCACCTCGCTCTGCTTTTCCAGGTTCCTGGCACTGTTCAGAGTGGGAAGTTGCTCAGTAGCAAGTGGAAAGGAGGAGGGACATGGTTTAATGGAACACTAGTTCTTCCTTCCTGCAGTCACCCAAGGGCAGATGGGAATGGTTTTTACTTTTTCTTTTGGAGTTGGGCTTTTCTTTTTACTATAAATGCTCTCTGGCAAATGACAGGAGTAGTAGCAAATTCATTATTCCCTTTTAACAAGGGGCTCCTTAAAGGTAATTTCATGTTACTGAAAGGAAGTGATGCTCATCATTACTGCACTACATCCCCTTGAAACACCAGTCCTTAATTCCGTGACACTGTGTGTGATAAAAGCTGGTGTCTTACAGACCAATCTGAACTAGTAATTTACACCAGCTGATTGAAATTTGTCAATTTGCAAAATTTCAGTAGCTTAAATGACTGTTTAGATTAAACTGTAGCAACTTCCATGCAGACTGAAGTGAGGGATGTTTAACTGGTGATTATTTTATTGCATACCTGTTCCCAAGCCCTGCCCTGACAGGACTGCTCTCCTCCTGGGGTTACTGCTGTAGGAATCTGATGAAAACTTTATTTTGATGCTGTTGACTCCAATTCACAGGCTTTGAGCATGTTCAGTGCTGCCTTAGCTTCAGGACAGCTGGGCCCACTCATGAGCCAGTTTGGGCTACCTGCAGAGGCAGTAGATGCAGCAAATAAAGGCGGTGAGTGCTGGTGCTGGTGGGAGCACGATGGAGGGGGTTCTTGGGGTGTTGGCACTGCTCACAACCACTGAGTGTGGGGTGTAAGGATCAGCTGCTCTCTAACTCTCCAAAGCTGACTCTTGCACTGATGTTTACAAGGAAAAGGCAGGAGCTACAGGTGCTCCCCAGCAGACAGAGTGATGTGTGATGTGCAGTTAGAGAAGCTGGCGTTCTGCAGAGATGTGCTGACCTTGTTTTCTTGCTAGAGATGTAAAAGACTCTGGAGGTGTCACAGTCACCTTGTTCAGGAATGCCTTTCTTGTGGGAGTCTTTAATGATTCATCTGAAATGAGTGAATTCAGTCAGGGTCAGCTCTGGGGAGGAGGGGTATCCCTCCCATTACTTTAGGAATTCTGGGCTTAGGATGCCCATGCACAATTAAAGTGCATAAAATGCTGTGTCAGAGAGGATCTGGATGTGTGTCACTACTGTTTAAAATTTTCCTCCCTGCTAATTCATACTAAAGCAGCTGTTTGCTTTCTAAGTAATGAAGCTTTAACCTTGTGTGGACAATGAGCTCCAGCCCAGGAAATGCAGTAACTCATGTGTTTAACTTCTAGATGTAGAAGCCTTTGCCAAAGCCATGCAGAACAGTGTCAAGTCAGATCAAAAGGAAGGAGACTCTAAGGACAAGAAAGATGAAGAGGAAGATATGAGTTTAGATTAAGTTATTTGCTCTTCCTTACAGATACTCCTAGATACTAACTTAAGCAACTGCAGTAGGATTACTAACTTCATATTATGCTTATATAAATCTACAAATAAAGGAATTTTCTTTATCTGCCATACTGTTCCTTCCAATATGTACAGTAATCCCTACAGTGCTGATTATTCCTCTTGCAGCTCATCAGCCTCGTGCTTACTGTCCCCAGGTACAGTGAATGAGAGTAACATAAAACTTTATTTGACTCCAAAGTATGTACCAGTGATTTACAAAGACCATCTTTAATACTACAACTTAAAAACAGGTCATAATTACATTTGTTTAAGATGGACATGTTAAAAACCCATTTTACAATATTTACCCCTCATAAAAAAACCCCACAATATAATGATATAAGTTACAAGTCCATTTCAGAAGCAAGATTTTGTCCCCAAGTGGCCAGAGATATATATACACACACAAATATATATATGACGTGTAAGTGCACGAGTGAACTGGGTGTCTTGGGAGAAAAAAGCTGCTTCAAGTGGAGACTGCACTACACCAGGGCTGAGGGAGGCTGAGCAGGAGCCAGGGCAGGCGAGGGCCAGGTGCCACCTTGCACAGCTGGCCAGATGTGGAGGTAATCTTTCTGTTTCTTCCCTTTCAAGCAGTAGTTTCTTGCTTCACAAAACAGGACTTTTGTCAGTGGACTACCAGTGCTGAACGCAAGTGCAGAGCCAGTGGTGGTTGTGCCTTTCTGCTTTCCCTCAGCAGTTCTCCCAGCCTATTCTGGTTTTTTTTTGATTCTTATAAATTACTCTGGTAAGAAGATGCTAATTCTGCGAACAGAATTTTGTCCAGGTTTCCCCTTGCAGAGCTCTTTGCGTAGCAGTAGCAGGTGAGCTGAGACTGCCCTTGGGGGGAGGTTAAGTGTGCCCTTATTTAAAAAACCCCAAAACCGACGGAATTAATCCAGTTTGTCCTAATTGCATTTATTACAAGACAGAAACTGCCTGCAGCCTTATCAGCAGACAGTCTGTGACAGTTTATTAATAGCCTCGAGTGTTCAGTGAACTAAATCTATGTGCGTTGTACGTGTGGGGTGAAGGGAACAGGATTCAGGACGTGCTGCAGGGCTGCTCTGTGCTCCAGCCCGTGCTCTCACCACGAGCCATGGGGCACGAGCCCTGCTGCAGATCCTTGACCACCAAGGAAGGACTCACCTGTTGCCACGTCCCGCTCCAACTTTTTGGTTCTATTTGTGAAACATCCTCGAAGTGCCCCCTTCTCCCTAGCTGTCCTCCCCTGCCCTCCTTCCCCTCGGATTTATGGCCCCTCTGGTTTTTTGTGCCTGCAGTCACTGGAGTTAAGTGTGTCCGAGCACTGTCAGTGCTCTCGAGTAGTGATGCCGGGGCCGGAGCAGCGTTCTGTCCCTCAGGCTGTCCAGCTCTGTGGCACTTAGAGCACCTTAGAGCACGGGGCAGCCCTTCAGGCTGACAGAGCCCCGGGCAGTCCTGGCTCGAGGCAGGTCCACGTGCCTCCGGTTAATCAGCAGGTTCCTGACACAGCCCACGTAGTGAGGGAGGGGAGGTAACAGCAGCCCTGTGCTGGCCTTGTCTGTCTCTGCAGAAGAAACAAGGAAAAGCAGGCGTTAGTCTGGCAAAGGCTTAAAAACCTCTTCCTCGCACCAGGAATAATATCTCCCTTGTCCTTGGGGTATTTCATCCTGGAGCACATCTTTCCCAACTCACCTGGCAGCCCTCCCAGGGAGAAGGTCGCCGCTGTGCTGGGTGCAGGAGGCTGGCTGGGTCCCACTGTGTGGTTGCCTTCTGTGTCCACATCCACCTGGATTATGTTTTTCCATTTGGTAACTTCAAAAGAAAACAACAGTTAGTGCTTCTTCCATACCCATGGGGCAAGCCCACCTCTGCCCTCCAGCCTAGACCAGTGCTGGAGCAAGACCAAAACTACTGGGAGAGTCAAAGGGCCTGGCCTGGCTCTTGGGAAATGCCCAGAGTCTGGACAATCTCCCCCAAAACCTCAACCAGCGCTGGCTGAACAAGATGAGGGTTTAAAATAGAGCCGTGCTGAGATGGAGCTGCATCTGTGCCCCCAACCCCAAAAAGGGCTTGATGCAAAACAACACTTGCTGAATGGCAGCTACGTTAAAGGCTGAGTTTCCTGTACAGGTGTGAATCCTGCAATCCCTGCTCCCAGCTGTGGGCTTGGAGCCCTTTGGACACACTTGACACCAAAGCAAATTGGGCTTTCACTTTAAGCTGGACACAGTCCAGGATGGATGAACTCCTGTGGCACATCCTTGGCCTTGCCAGCCATAGCCTTTCCATGATGTGGAAAAACAACCTGTGTCTCCTGCCTAGCAGAGCTGACAGTGCTAAGATCAGGCAAGACTTCCTGTTAATTTGGAAATTCATCTAATGGCAGCTACAAACTCCCAGATTAAGTGCATACGGCAGGGGGATAGGGTTTAAATTGCCAAGCCTGGGCTTGTCCTGAGCTCCCCCAGGAGATGTGGGCTGAGTAAGGCTGGAGCAGAGTCACAGAACCAAAGGAGCTGTCACCTCACCTGCAATGGTGTGCCACTGCCCGTCGCAGAGAGCTGGGCACGTCACCGACGCAGAGAACTCATCAGCCCCAGCGCTTGCTCTCACAGTGACCTGGGGTGAGACAAACTCATCAGAGCTGGAGAGCTGAGGGGGACAGGCAGGAGATACCCACTTTCTCTGAAAACCTGTGAGGAAGCCACCCTCCCAGTACCTTGGTGTCCTCCATGTAGAGCAGGAGATGGTGGCTTCTTGCGCCGATGTGGAAGATGAGGCCAGAGGCACTGCGGGGACGGACCTCCAGTGTCACCTCCAAGTCCTGCTCAGTCATCACTGCATCAGCTGGAAGAAAAATGCCATTGGTGAGGAGAGGACCAAAGGGATTCCCACGAGCTGTGATTCTCCCAGTCCCAGGCCGCAGTGGGGTACCTAAGGCCATGGACCCGCCATCCGCAGCGAAGAAGACCCCACTCTCCAGTGCGCCCTCGTAGCACGGTGTCACCCCAAAGGTACGTGAGGGGGGACCCAGGGGCCTCCCATCCAGCTGTGGGTTCCTCAGGCAGCCGTCGAAGCTGGAGGCTGATGCAGCCTGTGGAAAGAGGCCACGGGACTCAGCACAGAGGGGGCAAAAGCTGGGAGGCACGAGGCGATGCCATGGGACTGGGAACAGGCTGAGAAAGGGTGATGCCATGGGACTGCCAAGCCCTTACCGGTACGTGAGCCTTGGCTTTTCCAGCTGGAAGTCCCCCCACATACAAGGGGGTCTTGGCCACGAAGAGCCCTGTGGTGGCCACCGCAGCACCCTGGGCTCGCAGCCCATCGATGACCAGCTGGGCCCGGCTCTGGTCTCTGCTGAAGAAGACCTGCAAGGAGCAAAGGTCAGTGCCAAGACTGGGAGCTTCTCAGGTTGGGAGGAGCCTCAGGAAAGGGAGGCCTCAGCTCAGAGGTTCAGGCAGCCCTGGCTGTGTTTTCGCTGTCCCCTTTGCTCCCCTGGGACTGCAGAGTCCCACGTGCAATCAGGCACCGATGCCCAGAGCAGGGCTGCACTGAGCCAACCCCTGCAGGGGCGACTGGTGCAGCAGGCAACGCTGTGGGGTCTGGGGAGGTCCTGCTGAGCCCTGAGCCCCACTCACCGTGTGCCACCGCCGGTCACGGTACTTGTCCTTGCTGCGGATGCGCAGCCGGCGCCTGCCAACGTCCACCAGGAAGACAAAGCGGCCATTGGAGACAAAGAGAGCCATGGAGGAGCCCCGCTCGCCTGCCACGTAGAAGAGCAGCCCACTGGAGGAGTTCAGCTTCACCTCCAGGGAGAAATGGGACCTGCAGGGACAGGGAGTGATGGGAGCACCCAGCTCTTCTGCAACTGCAAGGGCCATGAGCTTCCAGGCCATGATCCCAGGGCTAGGTTTGCACAGGGTGGGCACAGAGCAAGGCTCACCTCCACCCAAAGGAGGCTGGGATCTCATCAAACTCCCAGCGGCTGCTCGGGGCCCCCCCGAAGCGGAAGGTGCCCCTGGCTGCGAGGGGCTGGGGGTGCAGCTGGCACAGCCCGTCCTGGTCGTGGCGGCGGCCCTTCGGCACGGGCTTGCCCACCTACGCAATGTGCACCAGGGAACGGAGTGAGGGCAGCATCCCTGCACACGCCAGCAGAGCTGAGCAGTGGCATCTGAGGAGCACGAGGAGGGGGATGTGGGGAGTTCTGGCGGCAGCTGGTACCTTGGGTTTCCGCCTGTCCTTCTTTGGAGTGACTCGGAGCTGCTGCAACTGCTCGCCCAAGGGACAGCTCATGGTGACATTGATGCTCTCCACATTCTGCTGCAGGTCCACCACCATCTGTGGCTCTGACACCCTACACACGGGAAGAAGAGGTCCTTGTCACACCAGCTGGCAGGTGGGAAGGGGCTGAGCCCGGCTGTCTAGAAGTGGCACAGAGTCACTCACCGCTTGACGAAGACATTCCCGATGCAGCCGGTGAGGTTGCTGAGGGCACCTGGATCTGGAGAACCGCCAAGCTGGAAGAGCCGACGCCCGTCCTGGCGCCGCTGCCACCGGCTGGGCCCAGGGCGTGTCGTGGTGTCCTGCAGGTTGTCGTCCACATAGAGCCGGACCCTGGGGGTGGCAGCAGGGGCTCAGCAGGTCCCCACGGCTCTGGGCACCCCGGCCCCCCAGCAGCACCCTCAGCAGGACACGTACCCACGGGCATCGCTGTAGAAGGCCACGTAATGGGCCCTGCCATCCGCATAGGCACTGTCAGTGGTGACTTCACTTCCCAGCAGGTTCAAGGCCAGCTGGCCCCTCTGGAGGGACACCTGGCACGTCCCCTCCTGCAGAAAGCATCACCCAGCAGCTCAGCAGCTGAACCCCAAGGAACAACCCACATCCCCACTGCCCTCCAGGAGCTCAGGCTGCAGATCTCACTGCAGATTCACATCCTGGCCCCAACAAAATCCACTCTTTCCCAAGAGGAAGCAGCACCCTCCCAAGCAGCCCCACTGCTGGGATATCCGGGGGCCTGCGGGTGCCCACCTGGGTGGAGTGGTGGTAGAGCAGCCCCTCGCGCTGGCTTGTCTGGAAGCTGAAGCCGCTGTAGAAGTCCCGCAGCCCGGGCACATCCGTCAGAGCCAGGGTCAGGTAGCCTTGGCCATGGATGCTGACTGAGCGGGCAACCTGTGAGGGACAGCACAGAGGCAAGGTGGGAGCCTGGCCCTGGCCTTGCTGTGGTGCTGGGAGATGAGTGAGGAGCTCTGGTTCCTTGCTGGGTCTGGCTGTTGCTATGGTCAATCATGTGGAGCAAGCACCTCACCACGACCGCTCTGCACTGAGGACTTGGGGGGGTTTATGCGTGTTTCTGTGTGAATGAGGGGATATGGCGCCTGTCCTGGGGGTCCTGCGCTCCCCTTCCCTGACAGACCCTTCCCCCAGCACGCTGGCCAGGCTGCCAGGGCTTTGTGCTCACCAGGAGGTCCGAGGTGCACCCGTAGCTGACGCCCACGGTGCTCATGCGCTTCAGGTCGACGTATTTGCCAAGAGCCTTCAAGCCCTTCATGCAGCCCCGGATGGGCCCACCCGTGGGGAAGAGGGCTTTCAAACTGCAGGAGAAGCAGGCAGTGTTAACTAAGACAGCTCCAAGCAAGACAGAGCCCTGGGCAGGATCTGGCCCTGCAGCTCTTCAGGCAAAGTGCCTGGGAAAGAACCATGATGGTCACAGGTATCTCCCGCATCGAGGCTGCTCCAGAGCGCCCAGGATGGCAAAGGAGGACTTTGTGACACTCAACAGCACCTCATCCCTCCCCAGAGATGGAGCAGCTACCATCCTTAAAAGCTCAGGATGACGGACAGGGAGAGGAAATCTTCCCCCAGAGTTTCAGCAGGGTCCCAACAGCCCTGGATGTGGCTGAGAAAGGGCCGGGGTCACCGCCAGGGACTCGAGGGGAACACGCTGACTGTCCCACCCCATTGCAGGCTGGACCCACCTGGGGGGCAGCACAGCTGGGGGCACACCCCCCAGGTAGTAGGAAACAGCATTCTCCAGGGAGTTCTCCTGCTCCACCACAAAGATGGTGAGGCGCTCCACCCGCACCAGGATGCGCTTCTTGTTATTCATTTTGAGGAGGAAAATCTGGATCTGGAGACAGAGAAGACAAATGATGCATCAGTCCGGAGCAATTCGGTCCATCACAGAGGGCAGGACAAAGTGTTAAGCTAATGGGTCAAGTCAAAAAACTTCTTGCAGCTCTTCCCCCCCTCAAGAAGAAGGGTCTGTGTGCCTTCCCACCCTGGATGAGGAGCCCTCCCTCCAAGTGAGCCCTGCTCCCTCTTACCGCTTTGTTTGTGGTGCTGCTGATGGTGAGGGAGGAGGAGTTGCTGGGTTTTGCCATTTCCAGGCCAGAGCTGAAATCATAGTAAAGTGCCAGCTTCCCATCTCGGATGGCCAGACACAGGAATTGACCCTGGGGGAGGCAGGATGGACGCTCAGCAGGTGTCCAGGATGCAGCTGTGGCCCTGAGCCCACCTTTCCTTTAGCACTGGTGGGAGCAGATCCCACTGCCAGTGCCCTGGTCACGTTATTCAGAATTTATCTGCCAACAGCAGCCTTGTGCTTGGGCACAGGGATAACACTGCAAGCTGGAAATGCTCCTTGCAGCACTGCTTGCCCCAGTGTGGAGGGTCTCCTAAGTTCTGGGAAGTCCCTCCAGCACCAGCCAAGTGACTGCTATGAGGTTCGGGTCCAGCCCTTTCACAGCTTTTAACAATAGTGCTGAAATCCTGCTCCAAGCAGCCCTGGGATCTCCAAAGCTCTCCTCTCCCCAGTGTTCTGAACTGGGGAAGCCTGCAAGCAGGCCTGGGATTGGCCCAGCCCACTGAGGGATGAAGGCTCCCCAGGGGGGCAAGCACCTGCCTGGTTCTCCAGGAAGAAGATGATGCCGTTGTAGGAGACCACGCGGATCTCCTGCTCGAAGCGCTTGGTTGTGCCGAACTGGCTCTCGAACTTGATCTCCGCATAACCAGTGCCGTCGAAGTAGGAGCCGTCAGTCAGCCAGGGGTCTCCTGTGGACTTGGACCTGAGACACACAAGAGGCATCAATCCCAAGCCACTGGTCGTGCCCTGGAGCATGCAGAGGTGAGGGTGCGTGCCTTGGAGGAGGGCTGCTCCCAGCCCGGGCGCGGTGCCCACCTTGCGCAGGGTTTCTCGGCAGCCGTGTCCAGCTCGAAGGTGTGCTGGAAGTTGTACAGGCTCACCACCTCCTCGTTCAGCGTGTCCAGCTCCAGGCACCCGCGGTAGTTGGGATAGCGCAAAGCGGGAGGAGGCTGGCAATGAAACCCAACAGTTAAACAGGTCTTCCTTTCTGTAAGAACCTACAAAGGCATCGCTGACACCTCCTAAAACCCACTCCCTGCTGCCTGCTGCCTGTCTCACCGTGAAGCTGGAGGGGTAGCCACCCACGTAGAAGACCACGTTGTGTGGGTCCAGGTTGAGCAGCCCCTGCTCTCCCTTGGCCACGCTGTCTCCCTTGATCTCGTGCACCCTCTGCCTCTCCACGATCACCGACATGTGCCCGTACTGCAGGATCCTGCAGCAGGGAGGGACGGTCAAGGTCAGGGGAGACCCCCAAAGAGGAGAACACTGTCATCCCTGAGCAAAGGCCCTACCTGTTGATGCTGATGGTGACAAACTGCTCTCCAATATCCTCGTCGACACTCAGGGAGGTTGGCTCCTCATCTCCCAGTTTGTAGATCCAATGCACTCTGCGGTCCTTGAGCACAATGCCCAGGTAGTCTCCAGTGGCCTGAACTCAGGGAGAGACAGGGCCACATGTTGGCATTTGGGCCAGGCAGGAGCTCTACCTGGTGCTCCCAAGGGCCTCATTTGACAAACAGCCCCTATTCCACCCCCCACCCAGGCTGACATGCTGCATCCAGGGGCTGTTTGTGTTCCCCACACAGATATTCAGGGAGGAAGTGAGGGGCTGACATCCAAGAATGATCCCCCACTGATGCAACAAGGGCTCTGTCCACCTTCTGGCCCCGTCTCACCTCCTGGCTGCCCAGGTACAACACAAACCGCCCCTCCTCTGCTTCATCCTGCTGGCTCCTGGGCTCGGGGTTTTGGATGTAGAATTTGAGGGATGTGTAGGCTGCTAAATCCTGCAGATTGCTGGGCATCCGGACCTGCACCCCTGAGCTTCCATTGAACTTCATGGGCACTTTCACCTGTAGTGAGAGAAATCCAGCCCTGTGGCACTGAACTCGCTGCCACCTGTCTGGTCACTGCCAGTTCTACCAAACCCCACGAGAAAGGGACCCTGCCTGGTGGTCCCAGACACCCTCACCTTTGCATGCTACCCTCAGGTAAGCCTTCCTCCACCCCAGGCCCCCAGCACACCATGCCCAGCCCTCACCCACCCCTGAGCTCACCTTGCTGGCGGCGTTCCTGGCCTGCGTGATGAGCTGCCGGATCCTCACGATGTTCTCTGACACGGTGGCGTTTTTGTTCCTCCTGTTCTCCAGGCTGCTCAGCTTCTCCAGCAGCAGGGGAATGGTGCTCTCCAGGCTGGACACTGGGGTTGAAGAGGAGCCAGAAATTCTGGAGGTTAGCGAGGAAGGGAAATGCAAAGTTCAGGAAGTTTGAGAAATGCAAGTCAAAGCAGTGGTAGCTGGGAGCAGTCACAGAGCGATCCCCCTAAATCCATCAGGCTTGAGCGGGGTGTGAGAATGCTCCAGTGCATGCAACCTCCTGCAGTAAAGCTACAGGTGATACAGACATTGCAGGGAGAGGAAAAAAAAAAAGGGCCAGGACTTAAAGCATCCAGTATTGGCTACCTCCCTCTGCTCTTGACCTGGAGCTGCAAAGCACAGCTTTCAAAAATAGTCTGGGGATATCCGTGCATGCAGTGGCTTGTATCAGACTCAGCCCCGGTAGCACACCAGGCTCAGCACTCACCAGATTTCCTGGCATCCTGAACTGCCTGGTTCAGGTCTTCATTTCGGAGGCCTCCATACTGGTCTTTCCACTCATCCAGGTTCTTCTTCATGGTGCTTAGGGTATCCTCCACTCTTGCAGCTGTTTCGTTGGCCTCAGCAGCAGCTGCTGTGGCATTCTGGATCGTGTCCTTTGTGTCCTCTGCAGAGAAAGAAATATCTCTGAGGTGTCCAGGAGCAAAGAGGAAGCACCCCTGGGTCACAGTGCACAAAGAAGGGAGCAGAGAGAATCAGTCCAGCTACCCAGAACAAACCTTGCTCCCTGCCCAGCATGTCCTGCACAGACTGGAGCTGGGTCAGGAGCTGCTCCTTCCTCGCACGGAGGTCAGCCAGCTTGTCCTTTGCTGTCTGCAGAGTGCCTTTAATAGCTGCAATTAAAGAAATGCACGTGCTGTGTGTTGGAGCTCAGTCCAGCCCGAAGGACATCAGACCCTGCAAGGAGCCTCTCTCACCCCCATTGAGTTTGCTCTGCTGTCTCCTCACAGCCTCCTCCAGGCTGCTGCTGTTCCTCTTCAGTGTTCTAGAGATGGCCCCGAGGTTTTCTGATATGACATTCTGTGAAATAAACGTGGGACTCTGAAGAGGAATTCAAGTCTCTGGCTCTGACTGCACACAAAAATGCTCGTTCAGACAACTGCAGTGCGGTGTGACAGGGACACCCAAACACTGAGTCTGGCCCCAGCTGTGGCAGACTCTGCTCTCAGGCACAGAACACAGTGCCCACTGTGCCAGGGGGAAGGGAGTTTGTTTTTTGCCCATCTTCACAGGGCTCCCCACAGCACGTACCATCAGGGCCTCGCTGGCTGCCTCGTCAGCATCGTGGGCTGCTTGCTCTGCTTTCCTCACAGCTTCAATGATGCTGGCGTAGGCATTGGAGGCATCGACCGCCCGCTGGATAAAGCCATCCTGGTTTGTGTCCTGGATAATGCTGTGTTGGAAGATGAAGCCATCAAGTCCATGGAGAACACTCAGGCTCTTGGCCATGCCCCCAGAGACAAACCCCTTTGGGCTCCTCAACACAAAGTGTGCTCCAGTATAAAACTGTGGAGGTGATACCCCGCTGTTACCCTGACATGGTGGGGCTGCAGTTTCCCATCCCCAGCTCTGGCAGGAGACAGCCTGACCAGTGAGGGTCAGGACAGGTGCCTCACCCAGACAGGTTCCTTGCCAGCTCATCCAAGAGTCGGGCGTGCTCCTCTGCCTGCTCCACGATGGGGATCTTGCTGCTGGCTGGGGAAAACTTCTTGACCCGCTCGGTCAGGGGCAGCTTCGCCCCATCCAGCAGCGCCGCCAGCTTCTCATAGGCCTGCAAGGACACCTGTCACTGCTGAGGGCTGTCACACCTCTCCCCTTGCCCGTGCCAAAGTGCCTCTGCCACTCACCTCCTTTGCACTCTCCATCTTCTGCAGGAAGCCAGAGACCTGGGCAAGGGCGTCCTTGGCCATCCGCAGGGTCTCCTGCACCAGCGTGTGCTGCTTTTGGAGCTCCTGGCTCTTTTGCTGGACAGAAAGGGCCAGGGTTAGGGACCAGCAGGGCTGGGACAGCCCCCCATCGCTGCACGGCCAGGACCATGGTGAAGGTCTACCTGACTCTCGTCCAGGTTGTTTCGGTTCAGGCTGTTCAAATCCTCTGTCTGCCTGGTTTTGTTCACGGCCTCATTGAGGGCATCGCGCAGATCCATGAGCTGGGAGCTGTGCTGGACCAGCCGCTCCTGGATGCTGCTCACCAGGTCCTGGTTGGACTGCCAGCGGGCGTGCAGCTCACTCTTCACCCGATGCAACACTGGGGACAGAGGGGATGAGAACTGTTGCTAATTCCTCTTCCTGTGTTTAACAGGCTCTTTCTGTACCTGGCTGCCTTAAAGCCTGGTTCTGGTCTCACTTAGCAGGTATCAAGGCCAGAAGTGACCATCTTCCATCCCTCCCTCCTTTTCAGCCTAGATAGCACAGGACCTTGTCCATGATTGTCTCCAAACCCTCAGTGCTGTGAGATATGGGATCTCTTTCAAAGAAAGACACACAGCCATGCCTGAAAAGGTCCAGAAGATGGAGAAACCCCACCTGAGGCCTTGATTACTTCCACTTGAAGTGAAAGTGAACAATGACTTATTTCCACTAAGAGCCAGTTTATAATTCCAGCTTTCAGCTGCTGAGTTATGTTTTGCCAGGGCCTGTTAATCAGAAGTGCTCTCTTCCTGCAGTGCCAGGTTGGGCTCACTGCTCTCACTCCTAAAAGGATGCCCTCAGGACAGCAGAGCTACTGCGGGTGCTGGCTGCTGATTGTTACTCTATGGGGACAGCAAACAGGAAGAAACATGGTGTGACTTATTCATATCCACGTGTAATGTGAATACATCGCATAATAATGGTGATTCCTGGTTCTAAGCGTTGTCATTTTTGTTCATCAAACAGAACTACCCAGTTAGTTCTGCTCTGAAATTTGCCTTAAGGAAAAAGGAACCACAAATTAACCCGTTGAAGTGTCACAGGAGACTCTGAAACTCCTATAAAAATTGTTGGGGGTGCCTGGTTCTTAACAGCACTCTCTAAACATGACCATGACGTGCAGTGTCTGTGTGGGCTCCAAGCAGGAACAGCCAGACCCAGCAGGATCTGGGCAGCCCTGTGCCACCGAGCTGGACTCACACTTCCGAGCCTCCTCGTGCTCACGCCTTGCCAGCTCCTCCTGGGCTCCCAGGGTCCTCTCCTTCATCTCCCTCAGCATCCTTTCCACCTCGGCCACCTTCTGCCGGAACTCCTCGCCGGACGTGGTGCTGGCGTTCGCTGCCCCAAACGTGGCCATCTGCCGCACCAGGTCTGCAGAGAAACCCACACTCTGTTACACTGACCAAACCAGGCCCTTTGTAATCCTCTGAGGTTTTCCCCTTCCCAAAACCACAGACAGCTTTCAGGCAGCACTCAGACAACAAATTGCTTGAGATCACCCAGAGGCACTGCCCCATGTTTCTGCCTCCTTGGCCACTATGAGTAACACGTGTTACATTCCAAGCACCTTTCTGTGGCTTTACCTCCTCTCCAAGATCCAGCCACTGTGTTTTGCTCAATCTCTCCTGAGGCTGCAGTGCAGATCGCCCATTTTATGCATTTTAATAACATTTGTGGAAGTTTAATGTGTTTTCTCCCCAGACTTGTGTTTAGCTGAGCAGCTGAGACTCATAATAAGCCTGGTCAGCGTAAAAGCTGGGATTCTGCAGGACTCTTCATTTCATTGGTATTTCCCCTTGTTCTCTCCATGGCTTTTTCTAAGCAATGCAGTACTTGGCAGTGGTTGAAACCAAGAGCACGGCATATCACAGGGAAAAAAACCCCGAAGTGAAGACTCTTCTTGACGTACCTGCAATGCCCCTCTGGATGCTTTGGATGTGCAGCAGGAGCTGTTCTCCCCCCTGGTACGTCTCCCTCGTGTGCTGCTCAACACGGATCGCTTCTCTGTGGGTCATGGTCATCTACAACAAAAACACTGGCTTAGCTCAAGTATGAGATGACATTTCATGTGATCTGTCAGTGGGACTGTTGCTCCCAAAAGGCAAACAAGGCTTGGGAATGTGTAGCTTGTGAGGTCCTTGAATGAGCCTGCCCCGTGCTGCTGTCCTACAATGCACTGAAGGATGATCTTATTTAGCACCTTCAGAGAAGCACAAGCAGTAAATGCAGCTCCAGTGCAACAGGCTCTGGATGCTGGAACAATCCCAGCACCACAGAGGACAGCACTGTTCTGTGCTCTTAACACAGGAAAGCTCCCAAAGCCTGGAGCCAGGCACACCTGGGTGCTGATCAGGGCACTAGAAGAGACAGAGGGCTGAAGTCTGGCTGTTTGGTACACACAGGGGCAGTTTGTCTTTGCGGCTGTCTGGGGAAGTATGTCATCAAGTAGAGATTTTTCCCTCTATATTAGATTAGGAGCAGGCAGTTTATAAATCAAATGGAAATCAAATCTTGCTCAGTTTATACATTCTCTGAAGACGCAACTGCTGGGTTTTAGACTGGATATAGATTGCGTCCATGATGGATCCAGATGTTTTATGTTCCTCACTTGTATGTCCCTTCTATAAATGATATTTGATTGAATTTATTTTTACTGCTTAAAGTTGGAACCACCCCAAAAGCAAGCAGTAAATCAAAAACTATCAATATCAAGAGATGTTTAACAGCTCTCCAAGGGAAGAAAGCAGGTAATCCAGCTTGAGCACCTAACACTGCAACTTAGTTCTGGTTGAGCAGGAGATCCAACCTGCCTGAACTAGGCTCCTCACAGCCTTCAAAAGCTCTCATTTTGGTAAAAGGGAGACTTGTGCTCTGGCAAAGAAAGATGGAGAAATAGCCTACTTTGTGCTGCAGCGCATTCAGGTCCTGAGTGAGATCCACGTTCTCATCCTCCAGCTCGTCAGCCCTTTGCCTGACCCTGCTCATGGCTCTGTGGTACTCACGGAGCTGGTTCTAGGAGAAAAAGAAAGAGACTAAATCAGGCCAACAGGCCAGGAAACACGGGCAGAAAGGGATGTTAAACCTTCCACATACAGCAATTGCCATTATGGTGCTGTTGAGGCTGTGGAGGCGAGCCCAGGCGATGGAGCTGGCGTTGAGGGTGACCAGCTGGCTGCGGATGGACGGGAAGGACATCTCTATGCTCTGCAGGTCCTCCAGCAGGAGCAGGACACAGCTGTCACACACTGCAGGGGAACACAGCACTCAGCACAGGCCCTTTCCTGGGCTTCCCTCACCTCTTTCCCCAGGACAGTGGGACACAGACCTTCACACTTCATGCTGTCAGGGCCGTTTGCCACCAGGATCTCGTGCTCGCGCAGACAGACGTCGCACTGCTTCCCCGTGAGCCCGTTGGGGCACGTGCACTCCCCGGTGCGAGGGTCACAGGAGCCCCCTCTGCACTCGCACTCTGCAGGGTCGAGTAACAGAGAATCATTTTGTGCTTTTACCACTCTGGAGAGAGGGGAAGGAGTGGTTTTATTCCAGCTGTGCTCATTCACATGCCACTGCCAGGGGTTCCCTGTGCAACCCAGCGACGTGCACCGGCCCTCAGACAGCTGCCAGCTGTTTTCCACCTTCAGCACCTGGAGCAGCACCACAGCCCCGTCCCAGTGCCCCTGGCTGGGACCCCACACTCACTTGTGCAGCCGCCCCGGCCGAAGCCCCAGTAGCCCGGGGCGCACTGGTGGCAGCGCGAGCCGCTGACGCCGGGCAGGCAGCGGCACTGGCCACTCTGCACGTGGCAGCTGCTCCCCACGGCGCCCACGTCGCAGTCACACCTCCGGCAGCCGGAGCAGCCCTCGAAGCCGTAGTATCCCTCCTAGGGAAAAGCAGCACAGAGGATGCCCTGGTCAGCAACTGTGCCTCTCTCCTGAGGCAGTGATGTGGGACCCCAGCTTTCCTTTCTGGGTGTGTTCTGAGCACCATGAAACTCAAAGCAACGTGGTAAACATCTGAAGCTGCAGTGAGAACCCAGACACACCGCAGCACTGCCCTGTGAACCTGCCCTTGCTCAAGCTGGATGCACTCAGGAAAATGGGGTTTACTGCAGCTTCCCAAACGACGCCACATTACTGGAATGCTGCCTCCACTGCTTGCTGCCGTATCTTTAATAGGCTTTTACCATGTACAGGGTAGCTCATGCAAAGGCAGCCTTCATCAGCTGGCAGCCCTGATGTGCTCAAAAACCTGGGGGATGACACACCACGGCTGCCCCCCATCCCCATGACAAGGACAGGCACCAGGGCCCAGGTGACCCTCACCTCGCAGCGGTCACAGTGCTGGCCTGTCACTCCGGTCTTGCAGAGGCACTGGCCAGTTTGTGGATGGCAGGAGTCAGTCCCACAGGGTGAACAGTTGCACTCTGCCAGGGAAGAATACACCCAGTATTACACCGAAGAGCCTGTCAGCCACTCACAACACTTACTGCTAACAGGGAATCCCATTTCCCCCTTATCTACCTGTCAAAGTTAAGACAGAGCCTCTCTCCTCTTGAATTTGCTTCTCAAAACAACTTATTCCCATGACCCACCCTTTTTGCAAGCTGCAGTTGGGCTGCTGTTCCTCAGAGGGAGAGGAGCAGTGCTGGGAATGGGCACCCTCCCCTTGTCCCTGGGCTGGCTGCCAGCCCCACTCACGTGTGCAGTTCTTGGCTACCACGGCGTCCCCGTAGTAGCCGGGCGCGCAGAGCTCGCAGCGCGCGCCAGCCGTGTGGTGCATGCAGCCTGAGCAGGCGCCCGTCAGGGAGTCACAGCTGCTGAACAGCATGTTGGGATCCGTGTTCCCGCTGCAGTCACAGGGCTGGCACGAGCTGCCGATCACCAAGGGATTGCCATAGTATCCCGGGGCACACCTGGAGAAATGGCAAGTTACAACAGCGTGAGGGTCCTGCAGCTCGCGCCTGCACCGTGCACTGGTGTTGCACAACTGGAACAGTGTGAGCATCCAACACTTGTAACTGCTGCAGCCCTCAGGGATCTCAGAGCACTTTGTGTTTGGCCTTGTGATGCCTCAGAAAGGTGGCTTTATCACAGGCTGCAAGTCAAGGCAAAGCACAGGTAAGTCATGCACCCACAGTAACAGGATTTCAGCAGTTGGGCATTTGCAGGCTGAAAAGGACTGAAGGAAATGATGCCAGAACAAAGCACACAGCGGCAGAGCTAACCATTTCTGCTGCAGCCCTTAAGGGGAAAACTTCTCTGCCACAGAAGTGGCTGCAAAGAATTAGTGTCTGAGGCCCCCCCAAACACGGGTGCCACCCCCCTTACCGCTCACAGTTTGGTCCAGCGTAGCCTGGCTTGCAGAGGCACTGCATGTTGGAACCCTTGTGGACACAACCAACAGCAAAACTGAAACGAGAATGGGGCCACAGGGAGCTGCAGTTACCCCTGCTGTGCTGCCAAGGGAGCTGATCACTCATTGTGGGCTGTTGGGGCCTTGGGTAAGAGGCCATGAACATGGTTTCAGAACAAAGACAAGGCTGGCATTGGGACACCTGCCCTGGTGGGGCACAGAGTGGTTCCAGTGGTTAAACAGTGAGGCCAAACAGGCAGTCCCATCCTAGGGTGCTTACTTGTTGGAGGCAACTGAAAGAGGGCACGGGCACCCAACACACTGCAGGGGTTCCTGGGCAGAGGGGCTGCCCATGTAGCCGTCCTTGCATCGCTCACAGTGGTCCCCTTCTGTGTTGTGCTGGCAGTTCTGCAAGGAAAAGGCAAGCTCTGGGCTCAGCACCAACAAGAAATGGTGGATGCACTAAAAACTCCCCATTAGGATGCCTCAGTCCTTCCTCTATCCCAGAATTGCCTTGCACCCTAAGTTGGCCCTAAGCAGGATCACCACTGAAACAGTGCAGCCAATGCTCCAACTCAGGCATGGTTCTGCCAGCCCAGTGAGAATGTAATGAGCTTTTGAATTATTTGCTACAGACCTCATAACTCCAAAATATCACATGGCTCCACTGTTTACTTACAAGGCATATCCCAGAGCCTGGCAGGCACTGATCTGAGTGGCCATTGCAATGGCAGGGGATGCATTTTCCCAGGAAGAGCCCCTTGGTGTCCCTGTAGTAACCTGGAGCACATTCCTGAGGAGACAGAAAAAGGCAGAGATCTGAAAAACAGCCTGATACTTCTGGGAAAACCAAAGAAACTAAGTTTGTTTCCATGACAGAATTCCCACAGGGTTGTACCGATGGAGAAAAGATTAAAAGCAATGATGAAGATTTTTCAGTGCAGTTCTTCCTGCTCCTTTTAACCAGGAGAGAACTGGCCACAGAGAAGGACCCATTCCAAGGTACTGCAACACCTGAATGACTTCCCCATCGTGCCCCTTCCAAGAAGGCAGATGCAGCTATTGCACCTCTCCAAGGTGCACTGTGTTGTGGTGGGGAAACGTTCCTTCCTTTGGAACATCCAGAGCTGTCATTTCAACTGAAGCCCTCAGGAGCCAGCTTGGAGGCACAGCTGGTACCTTGGCACCACTGCTTTGCACAAACATCGAAACCCCACAGCTGGCACACACACCGGGCATGAGGGGTGGCTGAGACCCAAAACACGACTGTCTGACTTCCCTCTGACTGGAACAGCACGTCCTCTTCCCCCTTACCTGGCAGGAGTCTCCCTGGTAGTTAGCTGGGCAGAAGCACAGCTCCACGTTGCTGGCACGGACGCCGGTGGCCGTGGCTGTTGCCATCTCCAGCACCACGCGGCGCAGGGACACGGAGGAAGAGAGCTGGGAGAAGAGTGCCCGGATCTGCAGTTGCTCCAGGTTTGCCAGCACCATCATGAGCTCCTCTCTGGACACAGGGTTGTGAGTCTCTGTGTGCCTGAAGCTACCCTGTTGGGAGAAAACCTGACATTACTGGTAGGAAGCACAGGCATCTGAACATCCAAGCCCAGCCTCCAGGTCCCCACCGCTGGAATCTCTCCCCTTTGCATGGGTGAAAGAGCTCTGCAGCACCTAAAATGCTGAGCTCAAAGCAATTGTTCCTCCGCATGAGTCTTGTCCTTTCCTGCATTATCTGAGCACTTCACTTAGGTGTGCAAACTCACCTCCACCAGCTGCAGCTGGCCTTTGTGTGCCTCCCCTGGGGATGGGTAGGCGCTTTCCAGAAACATAATGCTCATCTGATTTCCCTGGGAAAAGCAAGGAAGGCATCGGTCATCACCTCATTCCTGCTCCTGCATTAGCAGGGGGCACCAGGGAATTTCTTGGGCTGCACCTTCAAGATCACGTCCGGCCGGGACTCCATGGGAATGAACACGTCACCCCTCCGAGGGTTGGAATGCAGCTCGTAGCGAAGGTGCCCTCCATAGGAGGAAACCTGAGGGACAAACAAATCCCATACATTGCTGCAAGTCCACACCACTGAGACAAGACAGAAATGTCCTTGTTCCATTGGAGTGTGAGCAGTGCCTGCACGTCAGGCTGCTGGCACACAGGTTGGTGAGGTCAAGGGGGTTTCCCCTTCTCTTACCTGGTCCCCGAGGTAGGAGCTGGGTGCAACCCAGTAAAGCTCCTGGTAGGCGTCCGGGAGGTTCTTGAGGTCAGCAGTGACGAGCTGTTCCCGTGGGCTCAGAGCTGTCGGCACTTCGTGGCGGTCGCTGCTCAGCAAGAGCCACCCGTTCATGTCGACAAACTGGGGGGAAGAGCGACTGTGAGTCTTGTAGTGGGGTTATAGAAAGTATCTGGGTGTTGATGCTCCAGAAGAACAGGTCCCAGAGCAGCAGAAAGGGGAATAACAGGCTCACACCTCACATGCATCCTGATGAAGCCACAAGAAAGCTGATCATCACCCCCACCCAGCACATGAGACCCCAGAGTCCAGGAAAAGGGGCTGAAAGCAGGAGATGGGCACAGGGAGTCAAAGAGAACCCTTCTCATGATGTATCTTCAGTAGGATTAACGCAGGACAGAGACCCAAGGAGAGCAGGGAGCCAGGTGGATGGGAACACACTTGACCTGCACGCTCTGGTGGCCCCCAGCCCCTCTCACCTCAGCTCGGTGCTTCTCAGCGCTGCGGCAGCGATCGGTCGCACCGAAGCAGAAACACTTGGTGCAGCCCTTGGGGTTGGTGGCATCCAAAGAAAATGTCCCCAGCCGGCACTGGTCACACCTCACGCCCTCCACATTTTCCTGCAAGACAAGCAAAGCTCAACAGTGTCAGCAGCTTCTCACAAGGCGGGATGCCTGTCTGAGTGATCAAAGCACAATGCCGTGGTGCTGGAAGATGTTAAAGCAGTCCCCCAACAGGTTTTCTTGTACAGCACCCACCAAAGATTAAATTCACCTGGAAAAAGCACTTGTAAGCCCTACAAGTGGCTGGAGCAGGCAGCTCAGAAGCTGTTTGAGTTACTCTGCTGCCATGGAGCCAGGAGCCAATAGGGCTGACAGCTCTACCTGCAACAAGCTCTGACACAGGGCTGGACTCAGACTGGCCATCTCCCCCAGTGACAGCCCAAGGAGTGAACCTTCATGGCTAGGCAGGATGAGGAGATAAGAGC
Organism: Callaeas wilsoni; assembly: GCA_013398955.1. Lineage (NCBI taxonomy): Eukaryota > Metazoa > Chordata > Aves > Passeriformes > Callaeidae > Callaeas > Callaeas wilsoni. Next base: position 56,584 of record VWPU01008075.1, on the reverse strand, counting down.
TTTCCAGGGTGCTCTGAACCCACCACCCTATGGGGCAGGCTGGCTGCAGCTCAAGCACACTCTCCTTGTGAGCCCTGCTCCCTTCAGCACGCCAGGGGGACACAGCCCCTGCCACCCCCACCCAGAGCAGGAGCGTTGAGCCAAGGAGAAAGGCACCATGTGGAGGCATCGAGGGACTGACCTTGCAGTGACACTGCCCCGTGACCGGGTCACACACGCTCGCTTCGGTGCCAGCCTGGTGGCAGTCACACCGCCGGCAGTCGGGGTAGTGGTAGTAGCCAGGGGCACAGAGGTCACACTGTCGCCCAATGATGTTGGGCTTGCATCTGGGTGGACACAAGAGCCAGAAGAGCTTTCAGAGCTTTCCTCACGCCCGTTCTGCACACTTCCTCCCTTCAGCTTGCCAAGGTGTCCATCACTCCAGCAGGGACAAAGGATGCTGCCAGATGTCCCCAGCACCAGGACAAGGCTCCCTCACCTGCACTGCCCACTGTCCACATCACAGCCTGGCTCTGTCAGCTCCTGCACGCCAGGCCGGGAGCAGTTGCAGTCCTCACAGCCGATGAGGGGGTGGCAGCCGAAGGTTTGGGGCTCGCAGACAACGCACTCTGGCTTCAGGGTGTGGGGAGGACAGATGCACTGCCCTGTCACTTCATCACAGAGACGTGTCCCGCAGTCACAGGCTGCAAGGGCAGAAAAGGGCTGGGTTGGGGCAAGCCAGACCCGAGAACCCAAGGCAAGCATGGGGAATGGATACAGAGCAAGTGCTGGGAAGGCAGAGCGGGAAATGGGAGAACTCACGCCTGCAGTTGGGGAAGCCCCAGTAGCCGGTGGCACAGCGGGAGCACTCGCGGCCGATGACGTTGGACCTGCAGGGACACTGCCCGCCGAAGGGCTGGCACTGGCTGCCCCGCGCCCCAGCCTCGTGGCAGCGGCACGGCTGCGCCCCGTTGTTGTAGAAGAGGGACAGCGAGATGGCAGAGTCGCGGCAGAACCTTGAGGATGTGCTGGGGCTGTAGGGGAAGGCGAGAGGAGTCAGTGCTGCACATCCCCACAGCCTCCCCACCACCCCAAATCCAGCATCTCCTGCAGATCCAGAATCTGCTGCAGCAACGGGTAGTTAGTGAGGGAGAGCCCTGTGACACTGAGATCCCCCCAACGCCCACGTTTGGTCAGTAGAAAAAAAGCCTCAACCAGCCCCCTCCTTGCCACACGTGAAGGGAAGGGGGTGTTGCTCCCTGAGGAGTGTGCAGCTTGCAGACAGCAGAGTGGGCACCCAAAGCCAAGGATCTCACTTGATGTAGAAGCTGTTGATGCCACAGCTGCTGATGAAATCATAGGACTTGTCCAGGGGTTCCTCTTGCAGGTACTGGGAGGTGTAGCTGTCCTCGGGCACCACAAGGATGTAATCCTGCAAAGCAAGGGCGAGCTGGGTGAGCCAGGCTCTCAGCTCAGACAGAGAAACCATCCAAAATGACTCCAAAGTCCAGATGCACCTTTAACCTTTCATCCCTTGCTGGGACAGAAAATAACACACCAAGTACTGCAAAGACCAGGAATCACCTCTCTATTTAGGTCTGTCTATCAGGGTCCATCTAACCTAAAGCTCCACATGAGGACCAGCCCAAATTCATTGAACTAAAACCAGGCAGAATACCCTCAGAGCACAGCACAGCACTGGCTGTACCTCAGCAGGGAAGCAGTCTTTATCATCTTAAATTTCTATACATGAAGGCTCCTGTGTTCCAGTTCTGTCTTTCAGCCATTTATCCAAATTTTGCTCAATCTTCTAATCCTGTTGCCTGAGAATAACAAGGGCTACCAACTCCCATGTCTGCCTGAATAAACAATATGACGCAGGTTTAAAATATTGCTAGACCAGGAACAAGGCTTATTCTGGATTATCACAAACTATGTATGCAAAGTAATGGCTTCCATTTCTGCCTGGTTTTGGTATCAAAACCAGATGGAGAAGGACAACTGTCATATACAGAAGTTACCCTTGTGAATTCAGCCCTCAATTCCACACCACTAAGGCTGGAGATTTCTAGGCAACTTTCTAGGATAGTTCAGAGACTGAGTGATGGTGGGAAACATTCCTGTGGTCATACAGTGACAAAAATCCAAGCAAATACTCTGCTAAAGCCTAGTCCAGCATGCTCTGGGAGCTTCCTGGAGAGAGGCTCACCAGCCACAGCTGCTTGCCCTCTGGCACTCGAACAACCACAGTCAGATCATTATCAGTAACATCCAGGATGATTTGGTCCTCAGAAACCACCAGGCTCCGGCACCCGTAGCCATGTGGGCAGAAATTTGCATTGGTCTGACCTGAAAAGACAACAAACGTGTTGGGCCCAGACGTCCCTTGAGTCCGCACCACACCCTCCCAGTTTGGAAGGGATAAGTCAGTCTTGCTTCATTTTTGGAATCCCCAAAGAACCCCCAGTTATCCTGTGGCACAGAAAACTTCCAGGGCTTCTGCCAACCAGCAGCTTCCCCAGGTCCCTGCCCTTCTCACCTTGCCAGATGCGCCCACCGTTGATCAGCACTTCCACGGGGAAGGTGGGGTGGCTGGGCTGGTAGAAGTGCAGGATGAAGGCGTAGCGCCCCAGGGTCTGGATCTGGCTGTTAAACACCACTGCAGCCTGCCCCAAAATGGGAGAACACAGACCAAAATCCATGTCTGATGCCTGTACTCACAGCTGGGATGTTTTTTAGTTATTGCACAAGTTTGTGCTCTTATTGCACAACTGTCAGGTCTTGAGAATTCAGTGAATCAAACTCCCTATGCCTGCACACTGTCCCCTCTAATGCTGCCACCTGACTAGCTTTTCCTGGGATCCCAGAGAACTGAATAAGGTTGGATAAAGCCAAGACAAGTGAGTCCACAGGAATTACAGGTTCAGGGAGAAGTTTAAAGTCCAAATTAAATTCCAAAAATGCTAATGGATAAAGAGAGGAAACAGATAAGGAAAATTTCTCCCTGTCCCAGTGGTGCAGTGTCACAGCATCAGCAAACCAGCCCAACCCACACCTGTGCCCCTACCTGTGGGGACTGCAGGAGGATGAGCTCTGCTGTGGGGTCCATTGCAGTGGGAGGACGAGGAGCAGGCTCCACTGGGACCCCAGCTGGAGCCACATGGACAGCCTGAGCCAGGGGCACCTCTGGGGCAATGGGCAGAGCCTGGGCCCCCTCCAAAATGATTGACTGAGAAAGCTTCAGGAATCTTGAGGGGACACAGGAGCTGCTGAAAAACAAGGAGTAAACAGGATGTGAGTATCTCCAGAAAGAAAAGAGAGAGGCTCTGGGGTCCTGGCAGGGAAGCACACCCCGGAACTCCTGGTGGATTACAACGTGTGCCTGCTGAAGGAGAGCTCACCACCAGCACCCTTGGGGCTCTGTGTCAAAAATTTGGATACAGCGAGTGTCTTGCTGCACGTGAGCAAGCACAGGAATGCCTATTTGGGATGACACTTGAGTGTCTGCCCCAGGAGGCAGAGTGGGGCTCAGGCACAGGACCATCGGACTGACTCTCAGTCCATGCTCAGAGCACATAGGCAAGGAGCTTCGCCTCAGCTAGAGATTTCCTTCTACTGCATCAAGAACTTAAAAAGTCTCTGAGCTTGAGAGAAGTGGGGCAAGCAAACATTTCTGGAAACAGCCCCATTCATGCTAAAGCTAAGGGGGACCTGAGACTCTCACCTGTTGGATGAGAAGGTGCCATGGACGCTGATGCAGTGCACCTTCGGCTCGATGAGCTCCGTGGTAAACTGTGCAGCGGGGATCAGGTACACTTTGTGCTGCCACACGGGAGAGAGACACCTGGTTATGTGACAGCCTCTGCCACTGGAGCCACAGCAGTCCCTGTGCCCACCAGCCATCATGCACTTCAGCTGATGCACGGCAGTCACACCTCTGCTTACTGCCCCTTCTTCCTTGGCACAAGCCTTATGGCATTTAGAAGCTCCATATACGGATGGAATTCTTCTGTCCTTGGCTAAACAAGGAATGTCTTCACGATAGAAAAGGAGCTGTCCCACTGCTGCAGAGCTCCCTCTGCAAGAGCAGCTGCTTCTCCCCATCTCCTCCACACTCCTGGTCCCATGATCTACTTCAAAACACTCCACTGACCACGTTCTGCACTTGGACTGGTAATGGCACAGACTAAGATCCAGTATCCAGTCCACACAGGGCTAGAAAACCCTTCTGCAGGCTGCCCACCAGCCCAGCCTTTCCTCCCTGTGACCTGTTGACAGAGCTGCCCTCAGAGGGAGCCTTACCAGGAAGAAATCAGCCAGATCAGAGGTGAAACGAACAGTGGCCTCTGAGGTGAGTTCAAAAGTTGCCATTCGACTCTGGGAATCTACAGCAATCCCTCGACAAAGGAAACTGGAAGAGAAATGCACATTTTGAAGCCAGCCCTGCGCAAGGTCACGACCCATTTCTTGATCTGACAGCTCTATGTCCTGAGGGGATTTACACAAAGTCCCTGGAAATCTTTTGATGTTTTTTCTGGCTGCTCGCAAGAGCGAAGTTTTCCAAGGACACCCCAAACATTTGTTTCCTACTGCAAAGGTTGCAATCTGAAGTCAGACAGGGTTTGACCTGTCTAAAATAAACCTGCCTGTAGTTCATTCCCTAAGTCAAGGTCCCTATCAACATATCCAGCTGCAAACAGATGCAAAAGATTATCTCCTGGCAGAGGCATTAGAGGACTGTGCTGGCACAGGTACATACTACCCTGGGATGGGGTGGCCAGACACTAAGATCTGTGTCCAGCTAGAATAAGTTTGGATAGAGCTTAGATGGACAACACTGAACGTTGCTTTGTTTGTGATAAACCAGAAAAAGTTCAGCTGCAGGGGGGCTGTCCTTGCCACGGCAGAGAACTGAACCCTTTCTCCCTTGAGGTGCCCATACCTGTAGACACAGGGGTAGAAGGTGAATGTGCCCTGCTGTGTGGCCGAGCGTGGCGAGCTCACGGCGATGCCCACGGTCTGCAGAGCGTTGGTGTTGGCATATTCCACCAGCAGCACATACTTCCCAGGCTGGGCCACGGGCAGGGACAGCTGCACTTCCACCTAGAGGACAGAGGGATGATGAAGGGAGTGTGTGCAGGATGCCCGTGCTACAAACCAGCCTTCTCTGCAGCTCAAGGGACAATGCAACAAAAATCTCATTAAATCCTTGCAAACCTTTACCTGTGAGACACTGGGTTTGGGTGCCTTGAACAGGGCACACAAGCACACTGCTGCATGGGCTTAAAGCCTTTCTGGTCACTTGCCCAGGTGTAGGTAAAGCCCCAGACAGGGGGGCAGAGGGGTGAGCGCTGCAGTGGCCCCAAAAGGGGCGAAACCGAAGTGCCACTCACATCACTGCCACTGCAGGTGGCCATCCGGGGGTGGGAGGGGGTGAGCTGCTCGGTGGGACACAGCCTGGGGAGCCGGTTGTCCAGCCTGCACACTGCATCCACCCCTGGCACGGCAGGGAAGCCCTCCACGGACAGGTACTTGTACAAGAGGCAGCTGGAAACACACAGAAAAAAATTGTGGAGTACAAGTATTACATCATGATTACAGAAGTCAAGAGCACCCACATAGCCTGGGCACAGCCAGGTCTGCAAAAGGCTTTGGTCTATCAAGAGGGGCAGCTCTGGTCAGTGTGGAGCAAGAGACTGGGCATTGCAGCACCAGGGAGGGCAGTGAAAACAAAAAGCTTCTCCCCCTGCAATGGGTTTTAGCCTGGGGACCATTACTATTGAGGAGGGGACAACTGGTGTCTGGAGGCCAGCCAGCCTTCTTGCCAACATAGAGAGGTTCTGGGCAAGCAGATGCACTGAGATGCTCCAAACACTACCAGACCCTGTTCATTTTAAATAATCCAGCAAAACCTACTCATGGCAGCCATTTTTGAGGACACACAGAGCCACACACAACCTGGCACTGGGAACCCAGCCTAGCAGAGAGGTGGGCTGTGGTGTCACTGGGTGAGCTGGCCCTCCAGGGTCCATGAGAACTGTCTGTGCCACGGATGAGGAAATCTAAGGGTTGGCTTTCTGGGCCAGTGAAGGCTCCACAAGTTTTACTGACCACAGCCAAGTGCTCTACGAAACAGTTTTACTGCATCACAGAGTATGAACTGTACATATTCCTTAACTCCAGGCCAAGTGGAGATGAGGAAGTCCCACACAGCACAAAGATGTGCAGATCCTTACTTCTGGGTGGCTTGTTCAGGGGCTGGCTGGTAGGTACAAGGCTCTGTGACCTTCAGCTGCAGGATTGGTGCCTCATAGTATGAGCTGGGTAGCAAAACCAGATAGTCCTAGGAGGAGAAATGGGAGAGGTGTTATGCTTGGGACACTCGTCCCCAGGGAGCTGCTGAAGCCCCCATGGAGGGTGGAGCACAGAGCCTTACCAGCAGCACACCCTCTGCTTCAACAACCAGAGACCAGGTGTTGGGGTTGAGTACAAAGGGCTCCCCGAAGCTGTTCTGGGGCACGGTGACAAAGGCTGGCTCCGTGCTGGGAGCAAAGACAATCTGCTTGGTCTGCTCTGTACCTGGAATGGGAGGGATGAGAGGCTGTGAAGGGACTGGAATGGAAAACCTGGGGCTGGACATGGGAGGCTATGCTCAGGGCAGCAGCTTTGTGGTGCAGTGGGGAGTGACAGGCTCCCGCTCTCTCGGTGCACCACAATCCCACATTGTCCTGGAACAGAGACATCCACTCTCAATCTGCTCAATAGCCTAATGGGAGAAATAAATATAAATCACTGCAATCCTTAATGCAAATCCAGAGCTCTCACAGTGTGCTCTGCATCCCCAGACTGCAAAGCACAGTGTCGCAAGCCAAGGAGCGTTCTGCCAGCTAGAAAAGGAAAGAACTCATCTGAAGAGGTAATTGTGAAACACACCAAAAAAACTGCCCAGATACATATCTCCTCAGGGATATTCTGACCCCAGGTCTACAGGCAAGATACCTGTTTTCTGGCAAACTTTCAGGCCCCCAAGGTGTGCTCCTGCCTTTCTTCCTGCCAACCACAGACTCTGCACTGGAGATTTAGACATTATTTTTAACTGACAGAACAGAATGGGTGCAAGGCCTGATCCTGCTGCTGCTGAACAGCTCCTCGGCTCAGCTGACAGTCCCACAACCTCTTCATTAATGGATGCAATCACAATACAGCACCTAGAAGCAGACTGTGCCTGCCCAGCAGTCTCAGGAGCTTTTGAAGAGCACAGGTGAGAGGGATTCACTGGGAATGGCTGCACAGCGAGCAGATGAGATGAAGAAGGAAGCGGAGAACGTGGCACACTGACTGTCCTGGTGTGGTACATGGACATCAAGGCACAACACAGAGGGCCAGAAGCTAAAGCAAGGGCTACTTGCTGGGATGGAAAATAACCTCTTCCCATGTGTGGTAGCTCTGTGACATGCCTGACATCAGCTGAGGCCAGGACCTCACTTTTCCAGATGGGAAGCAGAGGTGAGGATGCAAGGAGTGAAGAGATTTCCCTGAACTGGCACCAGGGTAGATTTCTTGACAAGCTGAAGTTTCACATCCCTTTGAGGCAATACGCAACTCCAACTGAGATGGCTTCTGGAGGCAGAGTGGAAGAAACCAGGCTGAAAATCCCATACTTGGAAAAGGCTTCCCCTTTTGCAAGCCACATCTTCCAACTTCTTTCCAGGCTCCTTGTCCTTTGCCATGTAAAGCCCTTTCCATCCAGACAGGAGGTGGCTCAGCACTTCTGAAGCCTCCCAAGATGCTGCCCTCCCGGGTCTCTTTACTGGTGCACCAGTCTGGCTGCTTGCCTTCAGCACTAGAAAAATCAAGTAGCTGCTTCTGCACAAGAAGTGAAGCACTTTTTAAGGCAAATGAGCTCTGCTGCTGGACAGGACAGATTAAATACTTTCTGACCTTTAGTGGGAACCTAAAGCATGACCATGGCTCCTGCTCTTCTTGTTCTTCTACTGTGTAATATGACTGGACATAAAAATAAGCCATTTTTCCTCTTCAGGAAAAAAAAAAAGGTATTTTGGCATTTCAAACCCTGCGTATCACATCAAAGGCAGAACCTATGTCAACTCAAGACAGAGGAGAGAACTTCACACACTGATAAATTAGGTAGTTAGTTTTGACAGCCTTGTGCTGTGCACATGTGGTCTGGAGGAAGAGCTTCAACCGGACACTGTGGCTGTGGCATCCAAAGGGGTAAAATCAACCGGCCAACCATGCACCAGGTGTTCCCATGCAGTCTTGCTCAGATTGTTTCCTGGAGTATTTGCTGTCCAGGTTTCTAGGCTTGTTCAGACATCTTTTGGTGGCTCTTCTCCAGCAGCTCCTGGCTTGATGAAAGGACAGTGCACCAGAGTGCAATGCCTGTGTAACACGTATAATTCCACGGCACTTCCAAGCCCCACACCACGTGTAAAGCCAGCAGCCTGGTTTGGGAGAAGCACATGGAAAAAGGCAGGACTGCCACGTCGGGGCATCTGCTAAATAAAACCACATCCAGCTGCCAAAGTTTGGATCCACTTCCCAGCTCTTCGCCCATTCTGGTTTTGTGGAAAGTCAGCTCACTTTTGCCTGAGGCACTGGGGTGATCTTGTCCCGTGCTGGAAAGGTTGTATGGAATTGTACAACAGCCTTATCTCCCACCAGCCTGGCTGGCATCAGTCCTCAGTGAGCAGCCCGAGGGGTGGGCCCCCCTCGCTGCTGCTTTGGTAAGTAAAGGGGGCTGCAAACTCAAATCAGCCTTTCAACTGAGAGGGCAGGACTAATGGGTAAAGCCATATGGAAGCGTCTTCTGGAAAGGATGATGCAGAAGGTTGCCTGGGATGGGGAGGAGGTGGCGATGGCACAGGGAAGCAGAGCAGTCTGGGATCCTTACCTCTCCTTCGTGGCTGATAAGCTGTAATTTTGCCATACACAGTGGCCCCTCCTGAATTAATATACCTCAGGATGACATGGAACAGATAGAGCTCTGCCTCCTTCACGTCTACAGTGACTCTGATTTTATTCTGCAAAAAGCAAAAGAGCACACGGGGCACACGTCACTGAGGGGGCAGCTCCTGAGCGCCCACCCGCTCTGGGGAGGGCCTGACCCGCCTGCCCTACCTGCCTGCCTGCCTGCCTGGCTTCCCCCTCCCTCGCCAGCCCACGGCACGGCTCTGGCCGGCCGCCTGAGACGGACACACCTTGGGGCAGGAGAAGGGGCAGAGGAGCAGTGTCGCAGCGTGGGATGCTCTGAGTTAGTCTAGAAGTGAAAAATGCACTTACAGTTGCCACAAACATTAAACTTTCCTTCCTCAACGACCGAGACCCTCCCTTCCACACTGGCGGGCCCCCGGCTGACGTAGCGGAAGACGAGGCGGAAGAGGTCGGGGGAGGTCACATTGAGAGTCACCACTACCTTGGGCTGGTGGGAGAGAGAAAGGGGAGAGAAGCAGAGCACACCTTCAGTTACCTCCACCACCCACACTGCCAGCCCAAGCGCAGCCGCTCGGCTCACTGCTCCCAAAGCGACATGCCACAGTGCGAGGAGGAGACAAGCACACGGACCCTACTGCTCACGGCACCTCAGGACACTGTCCCCCACCTCGGGGGGACACCTGGGGCCAGCCACCGAGGGAGCAACCTGCCTGTGGAAGGGCAGATGTGATCACATCTGGAAGATGCTGTGGCACAGCAGGGTGACTCAGCTGTCCTAGGGCACACACCATGATAGGGCAATGGTTATGGGAAGCTGTTGCTTCTGTTATCAGCGTGCTGCTTTTGGGTTTAGTGTGCCATAACCAGCCACCAGGTACCAAACTCCTGCCCCTGTATCTATGGGGCTCTGCCCAGCTGCCTACAGAAGAGGCTGGGAATTGAGCTGGTGCCTCGTCCTCAGGAATGTGCAGTGTTAAGGACCAGCAGGGCTAAAGGACCATACAACTGCTGGCACATCTGCCCTCCACCTGCCTGGACACTGCCTGGCAAGACCCCGGCTAAGGAGCTATTTAAGTTTGACCCAAAGAGATTCTAGGCTTCAATAACCTCCTGCCTAAAGGGCAATGCTGGGCTCTGCCCAGGGAGACTTCGAATGAGGGCTGTGTTCTTCAAAGCTCCAGTTACACACCATCTTCCCACTGGAGAGCAAACTTGGAAGGGTTTTGATGATAGCAAACTACAGGTGAGACCTGCCAGCAGAAAGCCACGTGCCAGCCCTTCTATCAAGGTCTATTTCTAGCTCAAATGCCAATGCTGTACGCAACACTGGAGCTATGAGCTTGAGCAGGAGCTCCATCCTTAAGCTTCAAGGCTGGGATTTTCTCAAGGAAGCCTACAGGAGTTCATTACTTAGCTCCTACCTAAAATTCAGTGGGAAACAGCCCCTCTGTTATTTCAACTAAGCACAAAAATGTGAAGAAAACTGAAAGTACATGCACGAGAGTAAGGAGCATCTTACATGGGACAAGACTGTCAGAGAATCACTGCCCTGCACTCCATCCCCAAACACGCACATACTTCCGCAGGGGCCATGCAGAAGAAACCACCAAGGAGAGAAAAAGAGTCCACAGATGAAACAGCTTCACTTCTAGGACTTATACAACTACAGGTTAGCACAAACCATTGTTACAGCAAACCAGCTAACAGCAAGGGCAAAGGCTGAAGGGTAACAAGAGGTCCAAGCTGAACATGGCAGCTGAGGAGGAGATAACTTATGTTTGGAAAAGGGAGGAAAGGTTATGCAGTTACAGGAAAGAGCAGAGTCAGTTGAAAGAACAAGGAAACTGACAGTGTTTATAGACATCCCTGGAAGTAATCACCATGCTACCACCTTTATCTAAATGGATTAGGATGACATGGGATTCCCAGTTTAGGATCTTTCCCCTCATCAGTCTATGCCACCCCCACCACTACAGGAAATATCTTTACAAACAGGCTATATATACACTATGCTGTTTACGTTGGTCATCCTGTGACTTTGGGGGTTTCAGGAGCACTTGGGGTGAAAGATGTGTGCCAAAAGCACATCAGTTCTCCGCCGGCCACATCCTCCCCAGGGGGAGCTGGGCTGGGCTGCCGCCAGCAGGCGTACCTGGATGGAGGACATCTGTGCATATCCTCGCCAGCTGAAGCCCTCGAACTCCAGGGGGTTGTAGCCAAAACGCACAGCCCGGCCGGCTGGCGTGGTGCCTTCCTCCAGCTCGAATTTCAGGTGGTGAAGGTCGGGGAAATAATGGTCCCGTGCTGGTCTGGGGAAAAGAGAGAGCACCGTTACCTGCTGGGCTACCCAGAGGGAGCCACAAGAGGACACCTCCGCCAGGCACGCGGCTGATGTGACAGCAGCCCAGCCGATGAGGTCCCCATCCCCGTGGTGGCAGAGGACACTGTGGGAGGCAGAGCACGCCAAGGTGCAGCTTACTGGGTGCAGGTGGGACCCCGTGTGCTCTGCCGGCAGCGACAGGCTCCGCTCCGCTCCTCGCAGGACGGCCCCAGGGCCCCGCCGACGTCGCACCGGCAGCCTGCGGGCAGGAAGCGCCTGTTTACATTCCCGCCATGCTAACGAGCTCCTGGTCGCTAATCAAAGGCGCATCCCAGCGGGCGGGGAGCCTGGGGCCACTATTTTTATTCCATTGTATCCGTTTTCATATTTGGCCCCGGCCGCGCTTGGATCGACTCTTCTTCCACCTCAGCGCCGAGCTATTTCCAGGCGGCTGACAGAACAAGGTCTGCAAGCCCTCACCGTCGGGTGCTGCAGCCCTGCCACCGGCCGCAGCCTCGCTCCCTCTTCCCAGCCCTGCCAGCACTGCGTGGGATGGCTGAGAGCAGCCGGATCTCCTCCTTTACCTCTTCCCATGGACACGGGGCAGAGCGGCCAACCCCACGTATCCATGCCCACCCTCTCCCAGCAGGAGGAAGGGGCACAGCTGCAAAGATATGACCAGTGGCTCAAACACACCAGTTTCTGGCACCCAGAGGGGTACCTTACCTGGCTGTTTGCTCCCCAGCGTGACAGACCTGTGTCCAGTAGTGGAAAGGCATGACCTCAGGTCTCCACATCCACAGTAATTCCCAGCCCATGCTCTGGGCCGTGGTATAGAATCACAGAATCATCAAGATTGGAAGGCACTTTTAAGATCATCAAATTCCAACCATCGATCCAGCACCACCACTGTAACCCCTAAAGCACTCAACTGCATCACCCCAAAAATGATGACCCGAAACAGAAGGCGGGACATCTCTTGCCCCTCTTCTCCAAGGTCACCAAACAGTCAGTCTGTGCAGTGGGGTCAGTTCTTGTGGCCCCCCTCACTCACCGGACACACCACAGAGGGGGCTCACCTTGGCAGCCAAAGTAATTTGCGTTCTCCATGTTGAAGTAGCCGTCCCTGCAGGCCGAGCAGAACTGCCCACACACGTTGGCTTTGCAGAAGCACTGCCCATCGCCCTGGGAGAGAAGCAGGCATGGAAACTCATTCCCTCCTGTTGCTCGTCACGGCTAAGCTGTTCCTCAGTTATTTGGGTTCTGGTCTGAGACACTGCAGAAGCATTTTGAGTTTCATGCTCCACACGGTTTCCTGCGCGTGGGTGGGCCAGATAAGGGCCAGATAACTTAAATTACCCAACAATGCAGGCAAACAAAAATCCAGGCACCCTGGGACAGATCCAGAAATATTTAGGTGCCTAATTTATGACAGGTCTTAATCCCACATTCTCATGCAAGCCCAGACTGTGGTGCAAGCGTGGAGAGCTCAGCATCGGGGCCTGTCCAGCAGCTGCTGGGAGAGACAGAGTCGAACGCTCCCAACACAGCACACCCAGAGGAGCCTGGAAGCAGATGAGCAAACCCACCTGCCGGCACTCCGTGATTCCGCTGATGGTGCCCTTGGTGTCACACTTGCAGCCTGAGGAGAGGGAGAGGAACAAGAAAGCCAGAAGGTCAATCAGCCCCGGAGAAGAAGCCTGATGGGGTCAGCACCCACCACACCAGAGGATACTGGTTGGGGTAAAGAGGGGCTGGGAACTGGTCAAGTCGAAGGCAGCCCTGCACAAGGGCTCAGATTCTGGACAGCTACTGTTGAGGACACAGCTACCAAAGACATTTGCCTTTTCTGCATATTTGGCCATGAAAAATTAAGTGTCTGCAGGGAGGGCCGAGAATGGCACAACTCATGCATGAGCCCTATGTCTCATCCCAAGCTCCAGGCTCCGGCCTTGCCCCTCTTCACTTCTGGGTGAAGATGGAAGGAAGGCCATCACTTCCAATCCTGCAGTGATGGTGCCCACTGGCTTGGGTTTGGGTCTTGCACCATTGCAGTGTGGAGAGGATTTTTGTGGGCTGTGCAAATGCCATTTCCTTACTCAGGCAGCCATAGGGGTTGTCTGGAGTCAGGTTCCAGTATCCAGGCTTGCATCTGTCACAGGCTGGACCTTCGACATATGCCCGACACGCACAGGAGCCCTGGGGAAAGGCGGGGGGAGAAAAGAGCAGGTGAGAATTTGCAGCACAGTGGTTGAACGTGAGGTCTGCTGCTCTGGCTGCATTCAGGTTAAGCTTAAGGAAGGACTTGGTCCAAAAAGAGATAAAGTGGGTCATACAAAATGACCTGCAGGGGTTGTGGTAGGTTCATTTGATACTCACCGGGGCCAGCATCGGATCTGCAGTCTCCAACCCTGCTGGGTTACAGGAGCCCACTAGAAAAGAGGGGTAAAAGAACGGATTTATAGAGCTAGCTCACTCCTTAGCTGTCCCTAACTGGGGTCATTTCTAACCTTGCAAAGCTTTTGGGGGATGGTGAACGCATTTACCAGCACCCAAGACACTGGAGTTTCCCAAGGGATCAAGGAAAAAGGGCTACCTTCACAGTGGGGGAACCCGTAGGCGCCAGGCACGCAGCTGTCACAGCGCAGTCCCGTCACCTTGGGCCGGCAGCTGCACTGCCCCGTGTCCTGGTCACAGGTGCCATGCAGGGACCCCTCCTGGGAGCACTGGCAAGCTGCAAGAGAGGGGAGAGAACTGCTGGAGTGGCATTCAGGGCTTCCCAGCAGCAGCCTCTTTTGTCTGCCTGACCTTCACCAAAAGCAGCCAGAAACGTGGGTTATAAATAAAACTCCCATTCTTTGCTTTTGGTTAAAACCACCTCAATCTTTTAAGAAAAAACAATAGAAGCCTCAATGTTTATCACACCCATTCACATACACTTATGTGTATTTCAGAGGCAGGGAAGAGCTCTGGTTGAGGAGAAGGGTAAGTGTGATCTCTCTCCTCCCAAGTCAGTCCCCAGTGACGTATCAGACCCTACAAAATCCCAAATACCCAAGAGCAGCATTTTGCCATCAGGGTCTGCCCTGTGGATGCTGGATGTGGACAGTGGGGTGAAGGCAGGGCACTGGTTCCACAGCTTCCTGCAGGACCTGCTGCCCGTGAATGCAGAGATCCCACTGCCCTATCACAGGAAAGGTCAGCAAGCTGCCAGGGAGCTGCCCATGCCTTCCTCGCCCAGCCAGCACACCTCAAATCCCCGCCAAAGGAGACATTCTAGGCTGACACCCCCACACTGGCTAACAGCAAAAGACTCCTCAGGAAACAACAGATTTTAAAGAAATATAAAAATCAGGTGGATCTTTTCTTTCCTTGCTGTGGGTCTTCTACAGCTCTGCAATGTGACCACAGCTTCATGAGACAAAAAAAAAAAAAAAACTACTGAACTCCTGTGAGACCATTTCATCTCTGCCTCCAGCCTCTTCAAAGGCATATTGCCGGCATCAGCATTTGGGAGGAGTGTTCTGCCAGCTGGCATGGCTCAGGAGTCCACATTTAGTACTGTGCGAGAGGCTGATGATGCTCTTTTGTTGCTTCAGGGAAATTGTATCACGGATTACTTTTTAATGAGCAGTAAATTCTTGCTGGGAGACATAAGAGTACATCTGGCTTCCAGTCGGGACTGCTGACAGGGAGGGATGAGGACACTCTGCCTGGAGCTGGGGAGGGCTGGTCAGAGGATTTGGGGCTGCAGGCACCTGCCACAGGCATTGCTCAGTCCTGGCACCAGCGGCAACAGTCCAGGAGTGATGCAGTGCCCAGGGAAACTGATAGGATCAGAGAATCATCGAGGTTGGAAAAGACCTCTAATATCATCACCTAGCTGTTCCCCCAGCAACTCCAAGCCCACCACTAAACCATGTCCCCAAGTGCCACATCTACACGGCTTTTCAATCCTCCCCATGATGGTGACTCCATCACTTCCCTAAGCAGCCTGTGCCAATGCTTGAAAACTATTGGTGAAGAAGTTTTTCCCAATACCCAACCTAAACCTCCCAGGGTGCGACTCGGGGGCATCTCCTCTTGTCCTGCCACTTGTTACTTGGCAGAAGAGACCAACCCTGGTCTGGCTACACCCTCCTCTCAGGTGGTTGTAGAGAGCAGTAAGGTGTTACTCACGCGTGCAGCTGGGGTATCCGTAGAAGCCCAGGGCACACTGGTTGCAGGTGTGTCCCGCAAAATTCCTGTGGCATCGGCACTGCCCTGCTGGGCTGCAGTTGCTGTCCACTGCGCCCCGGGAATCACAGGAGCAAGCTGTAAGAGCAGGACTCTGATGATCCCTGTGATCTGTGGCTAAGCACTGCTGGTCTGAACCATCATTCAGCCCCCCAGGAATCAGCCATTTCCATCAGAAAAAATTAGTTTCTTAATCCCTTGGCAAATCACGCGGTATTTTCACAGCCATACCAAGAAAATGCCGCTGAGGGGTTTTTACAGGCCATTCAATGTTCCCCAGCAGTTTAGTAGGTTAGTGCACTAAAATGACACACTAAAAAGGCATAAACTGCACCAGGTCACAGCAGGGTTGTGATGAGAAGTGTGACTGATAAAAACTGCTTTGTCTTCCAGGCTTTGCTATGATCCATGACCTCCAAAACAAGCCTGCCAAACTCACAGTGCAAACCACATGTGTTTGATTCTGAGGAACATCAAAGCCTCACGAAAACAGGTATGTTTTTTAGAGTAGCAGGAGCTGAAGGTTCAGGTGCTTACCGTAGCAGTGGGGATAGGAGTGGTACCCAGGGCTGCACTGCTCGCACCGCGGCCCAGCAAACTCGGCTCTGCAGAAACAATTCCCGGCCGAGTCGCAGCCTCCCGGCAGCGTCCCGACCGCGCTGCAGCCGCACACTGCAACACAGAGAAACCGCCCGCCCTGAGCTGCGAGCCCGGGGCACAGCTCATGGCAAAATGTCTTTTTCCTGAGGTTCTCAGACAGGCGTTAGGCGCTGCTCTAAGCATTCAAACCATCAATCTCTGCCAAAGGCGCATATTCTCCAAAATACCCACAAAATCACTTTCCAGTCCTTCAGCACCCTGCCAGAAGACTCCTGAGTCCCCATCCAGGCCCGTGAAGGACAGATACTCACGCTGGCACAGAGGGTAGTTGAAGTAGCCTGGAGCACACTGGTTACACAAGTGTCCTTCAAATCCCGTCCGGCACAGACACTGCCCTGTCTCACTGTCACAGGTGCCATCGTACTGACCGGGGCCAGAGCACTGGCAGGCTGCAAAGCAACAAGGGCACTAGTAAATTGGCAGATTGTTTTGTCTTTAGCCTTCCCAGGAAAGGAACCAGAATGCTTGTTCCTCTGGGGTAGAAGAGCAGCTGCTGAGAAAGCATGCAGAACAGAGGTGACGGCAAGCATGCCTGGCCCACGGCTCATGCCCATAGGGAATTCCTCAAGAGCCCCCCCATAGCCCGGGAGGATGCTAGAGGGTCAGGGTGGGTGGAAAACAACAGCAGAAGTACAGAAGTCATGGGAATTTGTCACTTGGAAGCGGAGCTGTGGAATTCCTCCTCCCCAGCAGGGGCGGAAAACAAGGAGAAGCCCAGCAGGGCGAGCCTGGGGACACTGCCCGCCTGGTACTCACGCTGGCAGCTGGGTCCGTAGTGGCCTGGGGCACACTGGTCACACTGTGCTCCCTGGAAGTTGGGTTTGCACATGCACATCCCCACCCGAGGGTCCTTCCGACAGGCGTTGCCTTCCGTGCCACCCGCGTAGCAATCGCAGTCTGGATGGGGACACACAACAGGCGACACCACACACGGCTGTCACTCAGCCTCTGAGGTCCCACAAGGACAGGGCAGGAGTTGCCATGAGGCAACTGAAACGCTCAAGCATTTGCTTCCACAGCCTTCCTATCAGATGAAAATGTTTTACCCAAACCACGCCTGGCTCACGGGGTGGCTGGGAGGCCTCGGCACCACGCAGGTGTGAAGGTGCAGGGTGGGCAGCAGGGCAATGCACAGGGCAGGCAAATGCTTCTTCCACAAGCCCAGACAGAGCTGATTCAGTGTAGGGTGGGAATAATCAGAGCCTTTGGCTAACCAGGGTGAACTTTGGGCTTTCTGTCTGGTCACTCCATGCTCAGCTGCACCCGAGAGCTCCCCACTGCCAGGGAAGGGTGCTCCAGGCAGGCCGTGCCAAGGCTCTGAGCCAGCCCTGCTGTCACCAACAGCAGTGGTGTGGGGTGCTGGGCTGGGAGAGGGAAGGACAAACATCATCCAAAAACCAGAGGGAGAGGGAGGTGGGGAAATGAGAACAGAAGTGAGAAATTCCAGCTCAGGAAAGAAAAACCTGTCTGGAAGATACAGACTTCAAAATATCAGAAGGAAGGAAAAGGTTATCTGGAGTGTGCTGGGGAGCATGAGACAAGGGAGGATTCGGTGGGAAAAGAGACAGAAAGAAGCACAAGGGAGGAGATGAACCGAGAGGAGTGAGCATGAGTGAGGAGGGAGGTGGAGGGGAGCAGGGATGAGAGCATGGATGAGCTTTCTAAACAACAGAGGAAGTGACACAGAGCAAGTGGCTGGCTGTGCACGACCCTTCAGAGGTACCCACAGCAGAGCTCCCACCTCAGCCACAGCCCGTCCATGACCTTTTAGGGAGGGGGTTGCCCACAGGGAGGGCACAAGGGACATCCCCACATGGCCTGGACCCCAGAAAAAAATCACACTGTCACTCTAGGCTAGTTTCCACATCTGTAAAAAAGGGATCATAAAACTTCCTTTCCCCCCACTCAGCTGCTGGTTGTACTCTCTTAAAACCACTCAGGGCTGTCTCATACAACGGACGTGCCCAGTAAGATGAAGACCTGATCTTGCATAGGATGGGAGGTGTAATGGAAACGACAGCATTGCCAAAGCATCAAGGAAAACTGCACTGCTTACTTATTATCTGTCCTGCAGGAAGCACTTGTTCTCCAGTATCGTTGTGAGAGAAAGCTGGAACGGCTGTGCAGAGAAAGACACATTGCACAGGTCATCACACACACTCAGAGAAATCCTGATGGAGTATCAAGGATTGACAGTTCCAAAGCTGAACAGGCTCAATGAAAACGTGGAACGTGGAACAAAGTACAGATGTCCCACTAAACACTGATCCATTACAGCCCATTTTAGCCTGTCTTTCACAAGAAAGTGAGAGATGAAACTCCAGCCAAATGGGAAGCTCCTGTTGACTCTCTCTTCAGAGCAGCTCAGCTCTGGTCCAGCTCCCACCCAAGCCAAATGTGGACTTGTGCCCACCTGAAAGAACTCCTGAGACCTGAGTGCCACGTGGCATGGGGAAAAGACATCTCAAGAGCCACTACTGGAGCTGCTGGCCCTTCTCACGCCTGCTGGGTCTGTGGGCTCCCAGATCTGAAGCCCCCACTTACGGTAGCAGTGGGGGAAGTTGAGGTAGCCCTCGGCACAGGCGTCGCAGTGCTCCCCGGTGTAGTTGGGTTTGCAGTAGCAGCGCCCGGTGAGGTCCTCGCAGGTGCCATCGGTGAAGTCAGACTCACAATTGCAGCCTGCAGAGACGGACAAGCCAGCAGCAGTGTCACTGACTGAGGCCTCAGACCCCCTACAGCAGGAAAACCTCTCAGCCCAACCCTCCAGAGTGCCCTCCCCAGCGTCACCAAGTCCGGCAGGATGTCACTGCAGAGTTCACACTCACGGTAGCAAATGTACGGAGAGTCGATGGGGTGGTCAGGGGATCGATAGTATCCTGGGATGCACCTCTCACAATTAATGCCAGTGGTGTGATGCTGAAAGACAGTGGGTTAGAGAGGCATCAGTTCCTCTGCCTGCAGGATTCACGTTCATCTGCCAGATTTACTAACAGCTCCAGGTTACAGAGGAAGCAGCTCAGGAGTGTCAGCACACCAAAGACCTAAATCTGCTCAAAATTCCACACACACTGCCTTGGAAACAAAGCATTTCCTGCAAACTGTATCCTCCCATAAACACAGTGTGAGTTTCAGGTTCATATCTGACCTTCAGCACACTTCGCTTCCTGGTAAAATGTCCCAGGCACTTTGTGCTTGGAGGATGGGAGCAATCTGCTTCCTCCCAGCAAGGAAGCACAGCCAGAAGTTTCATGCCACTGCATGAATTAACAATGTCACAGTCAGGGTCACCTTGGGAAGGGCAAAGCTACTTTCTCACTTTCACAGAGACTGAAGACTGGCATTTTGGTGGGCAGAGAGACATCCAGGGAGATGGCAGAGCACTGTGAACTACGTAGGGATTTCCCAGTGTGCTGGGCAGCAACCTGTCCCTCCCAATTTCCGTGTCTCAGCAAACTAAAGCTTTAGGAGGTAGCAGTACTACTAGGGGGCAGTTAGAAACCCAAGTGCTGTTCTCATTCCTGGTGCACACCCCTTTAATCCACGGCAAAGAGACTAAATTTCCCGGGAGAGACCTAATTTAGATAACAGAGGAGCTTGGTGGAGGTCCCAGCAAGGCTGAACTCCAGGTTGACAGCAGAAACAAACACAAACATTTGCAACAGCCTTTTCCAGAGGAGCTCTTCAGGCCTACCTGGCAGTCAATACAAACACCTCCCCCTTCAAACTTGTCCTCACGACTCCTGCTGGCTTTGTGTCGATCCACCTCTGGGTCGTAGTAGCAGTCGTAGGCATGGCCATTGCAATTGCAGGCTGGAATACAAAGAGATGGGAGCTACACCACCTGTCCTCAGAGGTCCTTCAGTCAGCAGCTGGATCTCAAGGTGTCAACTCTCCCTCCTGGGTTTGATGTTGAATGGGTTGCTTTTCCATGAGGAAAGATGCCTGAATGCAGCTGGGGGATTACATGATCTCCCAAGCTCTCTGAAGTCTTTCAGTTCAAAAGCACAGAAGCAGCAACTCCTTCACAAAGTCTAGTCTGCAACCAGGAGAGCGCAGCGGGCACAAAATCACAAGTAAAATACGTGCAGGCGTGTATGGACGAGAAAGAAAAATTACCACACTGTGGGGCCTCGAGTAGTCTGGTTTAGAGAGCAACATTCTTGCCTCTTTAATTCCACCGGGGATAGAGGTGAGCTGTAAAACCAGCACCCGGAGAGGGGGCTTTACAAACTCACAGGACTAAGATCCTTTGCCACCCTGCATTTCTAAGACACCATGTGGTGCAGCTCTGTGCTCTGCACTCCAAGCACAACAGAAATTCCACTGTCAGCACTGACCAAAGGTTTCTCTAGACAAATAAAGATGTCCTGCATGTAAACACATCCAAACCTAATTCATCTTGCAGACGGAATTGAGCAACGAGACTTGCCTGCACGAACCCTTGGACACGCAGGAGGAACTGGAACGCAAGCAGAGTCAAAGTCGCACACGGACCTCGGAGACCTCCCTGTGTGCGCCTCACCTGAACATCATCACCCGCCGTGGAGTCCTCCCTGCCGAGCCACTGCCCTCCAGTTCACCCAGTCCCACACAGCACCAGCCCCACCAGCCCAGCGAGCGGCTCCTCTGCACCACAGCACTGAGCTGTGCTTGGGCAGGAAGGAGAAGCCCAGCTGCCACTTACGCTGGCACTCGTTGGCGCTGTCGGCAGTGGCAGGCTTCCAGGGGAACTGGTTGTAGCCGGGGCAGCAGCGATCGCAGGAGCCGCCGCAGGTGTTGTGCTGGCAGTCACACTGCAGCCTGCAGGGACAGGAACGGGGCACAGACAAGGTTGGGACGATGACAGAGACGTGTGGCATGGCTGTGTGACCCTGCTGTGCATCACTGTCACCGGTCAGACACATGATCGAGTGGTATTTGCGAACCCGAATATTCTGAAAAAGAGGATTCTAAGGCTTTTTTTCAACTTTTTAATTGATTTATTTCTTTCTGAGCCAAACACCAAACTTTGCTATTGCAGCTCCATTCTTTCCCTTTCTTCTCCTCCACCATCATTCCTTCTTTTCTTCATAGACAGACAAGCATAAGAGAAAAATCAGTGCAGAGAATAAAATGTGAAATGGTTGGAGGTGACAGTGGTAGAAACTGAGCTGAAGCTGATTGTTTGAGAGAGTGTACGTGGTGCAGGGACACAAAGATGTCCTCATCGCTGTGCAGGGGGCAGCACGAAAGGAAAAAATGATAGCCCAGAGCTGGAGAGGGATAGGGCCACACAGGTGCTATCTGCTCCTCCAGGTATACATGTGCTGCAGGGAGGAGGGCATGAAATTTGAATTAAGCATTTCAGTAGATGCTGGCCCCGTGCTCCCCATGCAGTGCACCTCCTGCTCTGCAGGCAGGGCTGTGCTGGGTAAACAGGCGGCTCCGGAGGCGCCAGGCAAGGAATCTCGACAGGCACCCGATGGATCTCGTCCCTGCCCGACCGCAACGGTGATTCATTAACGTCAGTGACATCATCCCCAAAACCTCCACTTTGCACAAGGCGATTCCCATCCAACACAAACGCTTTCTGTTGTATTAGACTTATGGATAATACAGCATGTTCCAGCTTTTATCTGTGCAATTACTCATTTCCCCTCAGGGCCAGTCTGCCACTCCCATCTCTCCCTCCCCTCCAATGCTTTTCCATTCAAAAGCAGTGTGTTTAAAAATAAATGTAATTTTTAAAAAACGCTAGAAACAAAAGGAGCAGTCATTCAGGGTGAAGTGTAGGAGTGCAGACACTTTGCAGTGAGCTGAGTGCCAGTTTCCACCTACATGTAATTTTAAGATGTGGGATCTGCAAGTGTATGTATAGCGAATTTCCAGATAGAGGCAGCAGCACTGGACAAGTGACCTCATTTTAATGAAATATGGGATGATCTGAAAGTTTAGGGGAATGCAAGCAGGACCCACACTCAGCGTGCTTGCTGCAGGCAGAGGGGTTGAGAGGCAGGAGGTCCCAGGGCTGCTCCCAGCCCTTCCCTTGCAGATGCCATGGGACACTTGGCCGCAGTCAGTTCTTTCAGCACTTGTCATGCCCCGTCCCTGCCCACATTCACAGGCTGGGCTGTAGCTGGCACAGTCCAGGCATGAAACTGAACCCCTGTCTGGAGCTTAAGTAGCAGAAAACAGCCCTGAAATATTCACTAGGAACTTTGCTCTCCAAGCGTTTTGCAGACCCAAGGGAGACTCGGTGAGAGGCAAACCTTGGCCGTGTCTCTGGAATGCAACCACCCACAGACCTCTCACCTGCCTGACTACCACTCAGCACTTTCAAGCAAACAAAATTTTATCATTTCTTTCCATGGCAGCAGCTGGAGATCAAGATTAAGATCCATATACATACGTGTGGAGAAAGATGGTCACTGAGTCAGAGAACTTATAAACCTGCTGAGCAGTGTTAATCTCCCTGACTGGAGGACGTGGCTCCAGCCACACACACCAGGCTCCTTAATGTTCAAGATGTTTGAAAAGTACTGGTTGAGTTCCCAGAATGCAAAAAGATGGCACTGCATGAGTAAAGATGCTCATTTCAGAAGGAGAAGGAGGTATTTATTTAGTCTCTGCTCTTGAGAGTTAGCAATGACCTCTCAGAGAGCTCATCTATCACGGCTTTACTACACCTTGTGCCGAGTCAGTGCTGCTCATGAATTGTGGACAAATGTGCATAAACCACAATATTTACATGTTTCATTGATTGAATATACACAAGGAAGAAGAGGGAGCGGCTGTGTTCACATAGCACATATTTCCTGGTCATCCTGCCGTAAGAAATGAAACCGCAGTCTTCCCGCTGGAATTGATGCTCAATAGCAGAGACTAAACAGTTTCCAGCGAGCAGCTGTGGCAAAACTGAGAAGAGCACACAAACACTACAGCATCTGGTTTTGGCTGGGACATCTGACGAGCACAATCAAGGAAAAAAAAAGCCCCTTCCTCTGCTTCTGACTGTACGGAGAAAACCACCTGCAAAAAGAGACTGACAGATGGCACAAATCTACCGGCACACATGGTGCTTTCCCTTCCAAATGGAAAAGAGCAAGCTGGAGCTCAGGATCCAGCAGTGGGAAAGCATCCTTCATCTGTGGATGTGCTTCTGACCAGCCAGGCTACTGCTGTCTTGCTGGTTATCTTCAGCATCAGGCACAGAGGCAGCAGCTGGACTCTCTGGTTGCCTCCCTTTTGCTTGTGGCATCTGCGACAGGACAGTGAAGCCACAGAAACAGCTGCTCTTATCAGACAGATGCAGAACCCTTGCAGGGTTCTCCTGAGCTCACTCAGCCTGTTAACACACGATTCCTGTCTGGGTTCTCCATCCTGCTGATGCTTATCTCACTGCTCCCAGGCTTTGCCAGGAGAAAGGGTTGTGCCTCATCCTGCTGGTGTTCACCTTTAACCAGGAGAACATTCCTTCCCTCTGCTTAATTCAGCCCATTCCAACTTAGGGCAAAGAGAGAAAGCTGTGAGAAGTGCAGAGAGCCTCGAGGAGGCTGTACCTGCCCACATGCCACAGATGCCAGCACATACACAGGGCCCAGATGTGCTGCCTGCTCAACACAGCTGGATGTGCAGCCTCTGTAGCTTGGCACTTCACACAAACTTTCCAAAGTTGCATGAATATTATCGTTTATGGCCAGGAAGTCAGCTCATGGACATGCTTCATCATGTCCTGAAGTCTTTGCCAAGATTTCTAGCTCACTTAACCTCTGTCAAAGTGTTCATCCTGCCTTTCTGAGCAATGGGCACAAGAAACGTGGCGATGTGCAGAAGAGAGGAGTTAAAGTGAGCAGCAGAGACCTCCCCAACAGGCTGGGATTTTTAAAAGGGCCAGGCCAATCCACATCCCTCTGTTTGCATTTCCTTGCCCTGTTGCTCTCACACGTCAGCATCTGAAGAGGCAGGATGTGTGCAGAGGGCACACCGCACAGACTGCTGAGGACACGACAAGCTCCTGGTAGCTGGGCCCGTGTGTCGAGGGGACGGTGTGTCTGAGCCCCAGCTGATGTGGCATTACTGATATCCCCAAGCTGGCCCTGTGCTGTGTCAGGGCAGGAGGACTGGCATCCTGCCCAGCAGTGCCCACTTTAATGGGAAGGCTGGACACAGCTGTTCCCAGAGCCTGGAGAACAGCAGCATTTCACCAATTACTCATTTTCTCAACTGAAAGTATCAGATTTCTGCTGACTTGCCTGTGCTCCTGGGCTTGCTAACGGGTACAGCAATGCCATGAGAAGGTCTATTTAGCCAGCACCTTTTCCTGCTGTATCCCAAAGGACTTTCAGCTGTTATGTTCTGACTGTACAAAGCACACAAGCAGGAAATGTTTTCTCCCTCAGGCCAGCGTGATCTGCTTTGGGTGAAATGCAACAGCTGCTTACCAATATGTGCTGCAACATCAGAGAACAGGCTGGTGCCAAGAGTGAAGATGCCAAATGCATACAAATGAGAATGGAGGAGAGGAATTTCGGGAGACAGAGATCGTTGCAAGCAGAAGCGGCACTGAACAAGGATATCCAACATATGTCTCCTTACCCAATTTTCCCTCCCTTCTTGGAGAACCCCAAGCCATTGATACACCCAAGAAAGATCCTGCCATTTCTGAGTTAAAGAATCACTTGTCCTCATGAAGCCTTTTGCCCCAGCACACATGTGCACTTTGCATCCAGCAACACCAATATCTAAAACAAAAGGAACTGCACATTCAAATATTTATGAACTTCCTTTTGTCAGAGAGTTTGGCACACACAGGCAGGCTTGCTTACCAATACATCTTTGTTTGAATACTTAACAGCTTTAACCTTGGCTGGGACTCACTGGAATTTTATTTTAGATGATCCAAAAGTTCTACATGATCCTGATGAGAAAGAAATACAAGCTCCCCTCATCCAGCTGAATCTACACATCCCTTTCATAAAGGCAACATTCAAGTTGCAAACAGATGGCTAAAAGCAACACTTCCATGGTCTGAAGCAGCTCTTTGGCATTCCAAGTTGCCAAGGCAGATGGGAAAAGATCCATGAGCCAAAATGTAACTTCTTTACACACTCCTGTTCTTTTGCAAAGAGTTGTTCAGATATGTACATAACCAATCTATGGTTCTTATGAGCAGAAACAGGCAGCAGTCTCTGGTTTTGTGGGAGACTGTCTATTGTCTTAAGCCTTGTCCCAATGCTTAAGAAGCCACATGGGAAGCAAGAGACTTGTCTGCACAAGCTCAGAAACGATCCCTGGACTTTGACGGGAAACCTCCATGTTCCACATCGGCATCCCACCTTCTCATTCTCACACTCTGCTCCAATGGGATGGCAAAGCTGTGGACAGGGAGCTGATCTGGCTGAAAAGTAGTCTGACAAAATGCGTAATTTTTCCTACTCTGTCTGGAGCAGTTTCTGCTTCTTTCTCAGGGCAGACACAAACAGCAGTGATGGCACCGTTACAAGCTCAGGACAGGACACAACTGATACTGGTATCATCTTTCATTCTTAGAACAATAATTCAAATGCTTTCACACAGAACTGGGATTTTGAAAAAGGTACCTGTAAGGGTCGTTGGGGTCTTTGGCATCGCAGACGTCTGCGTGGCCGTGGCAGACACAGCGCCCTCCGATGCTGATATCTTTGATGCTGTAGTAATACTGGAGAGCACAAGAAAAGCTGGCCATTACTATCTTTACAAATCAAAGTCATAACCATTCTACTCAAGATTCAGCAGGACTTTATCCAGTCAAATGGTGTGTTGGGACATTTCTCTTACAGTGACATTGTAGGCTGCAGTATCTGGCTGTGGTAAGATCTGCCACCTCTACCAGAGCCCATTAGCCATGAGTGGGGAGCTCCCAGCACAGCCAGAAAGCCACATGTAACACCAAGAGGTATTTCCTACTTTCCCATTTTTGGTGTCTTCTCAAGCAGCCTCCAGCTCCAGCCACAGCAGCATCCGCTGCAGATGCCTTCAGCTTTCAGGGGTGCAAGGCAGAGAGAAAATCCCCACAGGCAACGCCCAGGGTGTCCTCTCCCCAGAGGTGGCTTGCACAGCCCTCAAACAGTTCCACCTCATCAGCAAGAGGTATCAAGGCCTGCCTTACCCTTCTCGTGACCGTAGGGTCCCTCAGAGCTTTGCCCATCAGGTGCCCCAGCAGAGTGTTCGTCTGCAGGAAGCGCAGTCGGATGTTGGTGGCTTTCGTGAAATTCCGCAGGAGGGGAGAGTAGGAGAAGTTCATGGCTCCTGGGCGCCCGTTTACCAGAGAGACAACAATCTGTGAATGGGAGGAGGGAAAAGGCCAGGTGGGATTGGGTGGTGAGCAATGTGGTCTAGTGGAAGGTGCATCTGCTCATGGTAGCAGGTTGGAACCGCGTGGTCATTAAGGTCCCTTCCAACCCAAACTGTTCTGTGAATCTATGAGTAATCCTGTGGGGTGGGAAGAAATTAATCTCTGCCTCAGCTGAACCCATTCATCCAAATGACTGAATCAGTTCTCTGTCAATCTCATTTGGTTTAATTGAATACTTTAAGGGGTATCCAAAAATCAAGATGGAGCCAATTAATAGGAGTACCAACAGTCACTGAAAAACCCTGGAAACTCCAGGAGATGAAAGCAGGCAACTGCTTACCTCTCCATTTTCCAAAGGCACGATCCGGGAGTATTCAGTGGTGCAGATGGCATGGTCATCCCTGGTGATACGGTCCACGGTGTGCTGGCCAAACTTCTCAATGCAGTCCCTCTTGGAAGCTGTTCATCAACCAGAGATGAGAGCAGTAAGAGAAAAGGAACAATTCCCAGCCCTCTATGGATTTTCCCACGCTGACCACAGGAGAGATGGGTGTACAATCTTTGTTAAGCATTTACCACATAGAGATTGCTTTGTATCATTAACTCTGTCATGGCTAAATACATGTCCTCCACTAGGGGAGGGCGTCACTCTAACACTAATGGCAGAAAACCCCCCAAAATCACCTCCCTGCAGTAAACGAGGAAGGTCAGAATAGCCACTATACCTACTGCCACCACCTGCAGAGAAACTCACCCCTCAAATTTGGCATTAAGCTCAAAGTTTAACCAGTCTGAGACCTAACCTGGTCTCAATCTCATGCCTTGCTGGCAGTGGATTTGCTACACTGCTTCCACTGAACTGCAGAAGGGCCCTTTGCTGCCAGGGCTCTGCTCCTGATGTAGGAGCTCCACCATCATTTCATGTGGCTCCTAAACTTCTTGGGTCAG
Source organism: Callaeas wilsoni (assembly GCA_013398955.1). Lineage (NCBI taxonomy): Eukaryota > Metazoa > Chordata > Aves > Passeriformes > Callaeidae > Callaeas > Callaeas wilsoni. The sequence continues at coordinate 29,174 of VWPU01008075.1, read as the reverse complement.
CCCTGAAGACAGCACAGAACCCACCCACAAGCACAGTCACTGCTGGGACATCTCCCACCAGGTAGGGTGGACACGCAGGTATGGGGAGGGGACCTGCAGTACTTGGGAGAGGCAGAGCAATGGCCTGCAGGATGTCTCCTCCTCACACCTTACTCTGAACTCTGCTCTTAAACCAATGCTACAAACCAGAAATGCCAAAGCCACCAGGAACCACTCCTTGAGGACAGCAAACGAGGGCTCCTGCCACTAAGTGGCAATGCAAGGCTAGTTAAAGTCAGGGGACAGGCATCACCAAGCAGCCACCCAACCTGCGTTGGGGACAATGAATGCCAAGACTCTCCTTGCAGCTACAGGAATGGCCTGGCTTCCCAGTACGACTGCTCCTGCAAGTCCAGCACCCTTGTCCCTGGGATGTGTGACGTCCCTGTGCTGGCAGAGCCAACCAAACCACTGCTGGGGCAGTTCAGGGCCTGACTGTGCAGGGTGGTGAGCACCTACATCGACCCATGTAAGAACCTATACAGTGCTACTCTCCAGGACTGCTCCCCAGGAAGAGGCTGGACAAAGGCTGCTGCTCCTTCCCACTCCCTTTTCACCTGTGCCAGGAGCTCACTGCAGATTGTGCTGAAGTCAATGTCACTGCAGTGCTCCTGAAGGTGTTTCCATGGGGAGAAAAAGGAAGAAAAGGCAGCCAACACAACCTCCTGTTCCTGCCAGTGCTGCTCAGCTCACACAGGAAACCGAAGGGGAAATGTTAACCCAAATTCACGGGAATAATCCTCAAAAATCTGTCTCAATGTGCCTCCAGAAGGCAAGTCCCCCACTCCATGTGCTGCATGGGTAGGCTGAGCCAAGCAGAAAGAACGGCAAAGGAGGAGTAGAGAATTTCTGCCTCCCTATCTTCACCTCTGGCTTGCACCCACCCACACCTTGTCTCCAGAACGTGGCCTTGCTCCAGGAAACACTGTTTTGGCAACAGCAAGAGCTCAGTTGCATCCACAGGAAGATGTGGAAACATTTAACATCAGGTCTCTGGCTGCCACAATTTGCTTCACCAGGTGCTTTTTTAAAGGCAATTTATTTTTAAAGCCCCAGGCAAGGAACCTGTCACCACTGGGTCGAGATGATGGATTTCCAGAGCACTGCCATGGCTGCATGGAGACAGGATGCTCAGCCCAAGGAGCTACTCAGGAAAACCAAAGAACTCCTCCAGTTACTGCAAAATCTGCACAATCATGTGAGTCAGAACCTGGGCATTCTGAGCTAAAACAGAGTAACCCACTGGCCTTAAACCCCAGCAGGGCTTTTGGGAAACAGACAAGGACAAAGCCTCACCCAGCAGTCACTTCTCCCTCCTCCCGCAGAGCTAAGCCCAAAAGCACCATGGCACCTCCCATGATGAGCAGCTCGAGGGACAGCGCTGAGCCAGGGTGCACAGTGCCCCAGTGCCATCCCTGGCAAGACTCACTGGCAGCTCTGAAGAAACCTTGCATTTTTGCCAGCTGCTTTTAACCCTGGTACTGACCTGGCAGCGTTTTTATTAGACCACCTACAGAATTCCCCGCGACAAAAATAAACCTCCTCAGAGGACTTCTTGTGCTAGCAAATCTGGCAGGTTTTGGAGCAGCCACTTCTTTATTTCCATGGGAATTTTCCACTGGGCTGTGTCACTGCATGCTACTTCTCCAGGGGAGTGGTAACAGGGCCTGATGTTGCATGAGGGAAGGGGACTCCAGATGTTGCTGCACTGCCACTACACACAGGAACAAGCCAGTGGGGCAAGAGCTCCCTGTGCAGCTCCAGACCATGTAAGAACATGACTGTAATAGGCCCCAAGAGAGGCTTCAGAGTTGGCAGAGAAATTCTCAGAGAAGACAGAAAAAAGCAAAGCAGGAATTTGACAGCATCAATTCCCTACTAGCACACAGCACAGAGAAAAACATCCGCCCTGGAGAGGAGCTACCACGCTAAGGCAACACAGCGGTAACACATCCACAGCTCTTTCTTGCACAGGAAGAGGCCAGAAATCCAAAGCACAGCCTGACAGGTAAGCCAGAAATATGAGCCTTTAGGGACAGCCCAGGGCAAGGCCTCTGAGTGCTCCCAAGTCCCTTCTTGCCAGGTTTTAAGCTCTGGCTGTAGATCTTAACTCACATCTTCTCCCAATTACTGCTGCTGCTTCTGGGAGGAGCTGGTGGTTAACAAGTTCCTCAGCATCCGGCTACCTCACACACCCTCTGGGAGAAGAGTTTTGTAGAACCAGCTGTTTCTTAAGGTTTTAATCAGAGAATGGGGAAGCCAAATGCAGACTGGATCTCCTTTCCAGCCAGCTGTCTCTGATCCCACCTTGCACAGCGGCAGGACAGCAGTTCCCTGCCCTGCACAAGCTGGATCCAATCTCCAGTACTGATAAGCACAAGGGAATGTTTTCTGCATCCAGACTCTTCTGTGATAGCAGCCACTTGGAAGCGAGCTGCTGCTTGGCTTCTAGAGGAGCTGAAATACAGTCTGGGATGGTACAGGGAAGACAGAAAGAGGAGGGCAGGGAGATGATAAGAAATCTCACCTTCAGATCTAGATCAACACCCAACTGCAGACACTGGTGCCAACTTTGGCATCTCCACACATTTCATGACAGTGTTTTAAAAAATACATTTAGTACCTGAGAGCAAAATAGTTGTCCTGTCCTGAGGAGCATTTAACCTTCAACTCCTGCAGCCTTACTGGACAGATGAAACAGAGGACATGTGCTGCATCACAACACTGACACAGGAACAGCTCCAAACCCAGCCCTGTATCTGCACAGAGTTATCTTCACCGCAGCCTGGCACTGAGCTGCAGCCCCCTGTCATACTCACAGGCAAAATACTGCCAGGGCTCGTAGGTGAGGCCAAAATCAGTTGATCGCTCCAACACCCAGAGGTCAGGACGAGGGGAATTGGCAAACTTGATCAGGACATACGCTACGTGGAAGAGCTGAAAGAAAGGAAGACAGAGTTAGCTGGCTGCTCGAGGCATCCTGAAAAGCAAGGAGAACTTCATGGGATCCAAGTGGAATAAATGAGCTGGCACTTTGCAGCTCCTGCTGCTCACTAGCAGCCTGTGGAGCGAAATCCTCCGTATCTAAAGGGATGGTGATACGACACGGCTGCTGCCGAGAGCCAGATTAGGGAGCTCAGCTCCCACTGAATGCAAACAAAGCTCAGACTTTGTGGCTACAGGCTGTACTCAGGTTGTGCTGGGAGACACCTCAAGCTTAGCCTGAGCAGGCTGCATTACAAACCAGCTACAATGCTGTCCTGGGGACTTGGCTTTTGGGCTGTTCTTGAGGTAACAGGTGACACACTGGCCTGCCAGCCAGGGAACATCCAACTGTACCTTGCAGACAATATCACGAAATCCTTCTTTCTGTTTTTTTAAGGCATTCCACATACCAGCCCTGCTTCACCAACACAAGCTGTGTTTTGAAGCCTGTTCCAGAAAAACCCCAGCACAGCTCCTCTTCCCCACGTGCCACAGGGAGGGGAGAGGAGAAGACCCACTTGGCTCCAGCACAGCTCCAACGCTGGGCTGCTCCCATTTGTCTGGACACTGACATGTGCACACACACTCCTGCCAAGCATAAAACAAACGTAGTCTTTAAAGAGCTACAAATGTCAGTGCTAGAGAGAAACAAAAGCCCCAGCAGAATTTCCCTTCCCTGGCTGGCACAGGCTCGCTCCAAGAATCCCCACTCCATCATCCTGTCACAAAGTGATATTTAAAGGCAAATAAAGTTCTCTTATCAGAGGAAATTCCTAATGTCAAAAACAACCCAAAAGGGAGTTTAGTGCTTGAAAGGCAGAGATTTATAGCCCAGGAGCCCCTCGTCATGCAGAGCTGGGGCTGTATGAGCATACACCCCCTTAAAGACTGATAGGCATGCAGAGGGACACTTCTGCATGGGAAGGAGAAGGACGGCTCCGTGCCCAACTCAGCCATGCAGAAGAGCCAGAACAGCAGCCAGCACCTCAGCCCTGCCCCGGCCACACGCACTGATGAGCCAGAGAACATATATTAATAATAACGTGCCTCCAAAATAGCCCTGACAATCCACAGACTAGGCAAGTAAAGGGCAGAAGAAATAAGAAAGAGGTATTTAAATTTACCAAGCCATCTGTAAAGCACAGATCTTGTTGGGGTCACTCAGACAAGGGGTCTGAGTGCTGGTGTGCAGACATGAAGCAAGGGGATGTGGGCAGCCCTGAGGACTGGCACAAGCTCAGTTCCCCCCTCAGCAGGACATTCAGGCAAAAACCTCCTCAGGATACTCCCAAATGCTCCTCTGGCTCTGGGGCAGCCTCTCCTCCACTTACCAGGGGGATGGGTCTGGTTCCCACTGCAGGCTGACAGCACCTGAAATCACACCTGGATGTAGGCTACGGGGGCTTGAGAGAGATGCTCCGGGAGGAGTGAACCAGATCCAGCTGGGAAATCCACACAATCATCCAGCACAGCAGGTCAGAGGCTGTTCTCCAGCTGGGAATGGGCAGGAGGGTGGGATCTGTCACCCTCTCAGGATTTGCACTGGTAAGGACTGGTGTCATCCAGAATGAAGAAACCAAAGTGGTCACCCAACTCAGGTCCCTGCTGCCAAAAGACTTTCAAGCCCAGTCAAGGGGGAAACAGGCATCCTTTTCAAAAACTGACAGAAAACAGACCTCAGTGCTGCCCTAGTTCCCCACTGAAACATACGTGTTGTCAAGACATTCAAGACTAAGCTTTTTGGAGGAGCAGTTTTTTCTGCCTGCTTACCCTCTCAGCAGAGCTGTTAGCTGATAGTGGAGCCCAAGAGGTTTCAGCTCAGGCAGCTCCTTTCTCTGCAGGACCAGTTCTCACAGCTCAGCATCTGCCTCTTGGCATGGGAACAGGGCTGTACATCAGTCTGCGAAGTTACACCTTCCCGCTACTCTAAACCCTCCTCCAGCTTTATTCTGAAGGGAATAAATTAATGCTCCTGCTGGAATCTAGCACTGCCTTTAGCGGGACAAAATTCCCTGTGGCTCCAGAACACCTGTACAGGTTCTGGCCTCAGGCATAGTGGGATTCTCTGCTCTGAATGAACAGCAACCACAAACATAAATTTAGAAATGTGAAGTGCATCCCTCTCTTCTGCCTTTCGTTTTGCAAAGCCAATAATGAGTTTCTTGCCAGTAAATCCCACGGAATTTCTAGGGGTTCCTCCTCTGTTTAGCTTTATGCTGGAACAAAGTGTTCCTAATGAAATGTCATGTAGTCCAACTCTTCACACGCTTCTGGTTCTCAGAAGTCCCCTCCATCTGGAGACCATGGATTACCACGCAGTCAAATTGGTGAAGCTTTTGCCCAAACAGTGAAACTTGGCACAAAACCAAGCCTCGAGCTTGGTGATTCACAAAGTGAAAATGACAGCCAGAAAAAAACCTCAGTGCTGCTGGCTGCAAGCTCTGGTGTAAATGCACCTGGGGCAGGGTCGGGCAGCCACAGGCTCCTGACCCCTCTGAGCCCTCTCCGGCTTCAAGAAGAAGCTAGAGATGGTTTCAGTACGTTTTGAGTCATGGGAGACATGCACACACACCGGGCACTGAGGATAAAACTCTGTCCATGCTTGCTGGTTCTCTGAAGGGCCAGTCCCAGCCCCACTGGCAGGGTTAGATGTCCAAGACCAGGGCTACCTTTTATCTTCTATTGCTGCTTTTCACAGGAAAGCCCAAGAACCTCTGGGTTCTTGCTGGATATGTCTGGATCATCTGCAATACCTCAGCTGAAAGCCAGGGCAGATATTTGCTCTCAAAGCCAAACGCAGTTCCTCTCTCCATACCCAAATCCATCTGTAGCACTGCTGTATGCTGTTACTGCTGCTAAATTCTATTCCAGTTGTGACCGCAATTTTGGGACACAAAGAAGCCAGCCAACACTGCACAACCACTCCCCTTCCAGCACGGAAGGGTCATTCCTAATGGAGCACAGAAAATATTCAGGAGTCTGTGACCACAGTAACCCCAAACCTGGAGCAAGACCCATGGTATTCAGGGGGATTTTTGTCCAGTCTGGAGAGCTGCCTGCCCCTCCATCCAACATCCTTATCTTGCAGAGTATCACAGCCTGGCTGGAAAAATAACAGGAGATTGCCTGTTTCCAGTGCATCTGCTGAGAAAACTCAGATGCAAAGATGGAGCAGTAGCTCTAAAAATAGAGCTGGCAGAAAAGCCAGACTTTTCATTCCATGTTTAGTTCCAGTACAGCTCTGCCCAACCAATATTGCAAGAGAAATGGTTGGGTTTTTTTCCGAAGCCTTTATTTAGCTCCTATTATCAGTCAGATGAATAAAAACCTCTATGCTCCCACTCAGTTAGCACACTTTTTTCCCTTCTTCATGGAGAAAAGAGGTGAAACATCAGACTTGATGCACACACTTCTCTCCAGGCAGGCAGATTGCTTGCCTTCCTCTGAAAACACGCCAGGTACAGCTCAACCTTTGACCAGCCTCTGAGCTTTCATAAAAAGACCTTCCAGCCAGGAAATTCTGACACTACTTTAATTAGCAACCAGATTTCTTTGAAAATAGTAACATCTCTACATAGTAGTTGATGTTGCTGTTAGCGGTTTTGAAGCAAGTTTCCTTAGTAACAATCACTTGCAGCTCTCCCCAGGAGAGGAAGATGGAGATGAGGGCATTTCCTCCATCTCCCACACTCCATCTCTTTGTGTCTTTAGATGGTGAACAGCTTTATCCAGCACCAAAATCCTATTAAAATATAATTCTGTTTACTGCCCAGCACGGCAGTGTGAAGACTTAAAGAGTAAAATCAGATTCCAGAGAGTCAAGAGAAACTCAGCTGCTTTTGGAGCAGTGTGTTCTCTGTCCATTTGTTCATCCATCCTTCTGTGTAAGCAGCACAGGATGGCAAACTGGCATATTTCTTCTCTATTCCTTCCCTCAAGACGCTGATTTCAGTTTTCCAGCTCTGGGAGGTAGATGTGGGAAGAACACAACAAGCTGCACCAGGCTTGAATCCTGTGTTGCTTTGGTGAAGGAGTTCTGAGGAAGTCTCACTGACACTCCAAGGGACCCCAAAGCCACGCAGAAACATTCAATAACCAAAATAAACCTTCACATTGCTATAATATTGGCAACTACATTTTCACCAACAGCAAGAGGGGCTCTTTTTGGTTTTTGGATTAAAAGGTCTGAGCAGGCTGTGCTGGCTGGGAGCTACACCCAGCTCTGCTCCCGGCCCCGGACCCTGCAGGAGGAGTTTATACAGTAAACCACTCGCTAATTTTCCACAGGACAGATTTATTACCTTTGGCGTTGACTTAAGAAAATAGCACCATGTAAAAACAAAGCAGTTCATCTCTCCCTAACCGCTGCTGGATACCCCGTGGAGCGCGCGTGCACAGCACTACCAGCGCTGCTTATCCCCGCCTGGCGCTTCCTGAACGATGGGATGGCCCTGCAGAGCAGGTACAGCTCAGCACGTGGGCAATAAATCCCACTGTTCAGGGCCACACGAGGCCTCCTGGATACGCACCGCAAAGGGCTTCAGGACACCTTCAGCGGGCACCTGCGGCATTTTGGGGTGTTCTGCACCCCAGTCTGGGCCACTGCTCCAGACATCTGCAAAGCCTAAAAGCAGGGAAAACAGAAAAAGCTATGGAAAGTGTGGCAGAGTCTTATTTATTTTTCCCCAGTTTCAAAAATCAAATTATTTTACTCCCTCCCAAGCTCATCCATCCCCCAGGCACTGCCTGGTCCATCACTGCAGCCACAAGCCTACCTGGAAAACGTGGAGATATCAGAGCCTGGATGGGGTTATCAATCCACAGTGCCAGGGAAAAACAGCTCTCTGGGAGCACAGGTCACCTCTGCCCACAGCCCGGGCGAGTGGCTGCTCATCAGCCTTGGAAATGCTCGGCAGGGCTGGCACCACATCAGTGGCAGCAGCTAAAGCTAATAAGATGCCTTTTTGTGCACCTTTTATCCCCACAAACAAATATGCAGGAGGTGGAAAAGCCCTGGAAAAGCAGAGAGTTTCTGACTCACTTTGAATTTCTCTAGGTCAGTGATCTGCCCGTCCTGCACCCTTTGCCTGCAATCATTTATTCTCATGGAAGCAGTGAATTTACTCATTAACAGCTGACTGTCCCCCTGCTGAGCTTCTGCTGTCCTACAGAAGATTTATTTCTCCCCAGCCCATCCATCAGAATCCTTTAATAAAATCTTTCACATTTAGTGTGTGCCGACTTTTTATTTTCAATCACACAAGAACTACTTCAACCGTTCCAGGCAGCAAACAAAGGTGCTTCCCCTCCAAGTGGCTTCTTATCCAGTCATTTTTTATAAAATACTCAAGTGCCTGAGAGCAAACAAACCCCACATATAAAAGCACAAAAGTCAGTGTTTGAAAGAGGGGTGTGCACTGAAATATGCTTTGCCCCCATTTTGCTCTTTTCCTCACAGCAACTCCTGGCTTGTTCTTGTGTGTCCATGTCTCAAATCCTCACTCCTAAAAATTATGTTTTTCCAAGTTATTCATGGAGGATTACAGGGTTCTGAATGAGAAGGTTCCCTGTGTTTGTATCACGAAATTTTGACAGCCAGGCTTTAGAAACAACCACCCATCCCTTTCACCACAGGAAAAGGACAGAGGTGCAAAGTGGCAGCTATTAAACACCTCGGTAGGGCTGGGGAAAGAGGTGAGCATTGACACTCAATTTTGCACCAACCTGTTTTCAAGTTTTTCCTCTCAAAACTCTGAAGTTTTATTCAGAGAGATCAAAGAAAACACTCTCCAGGAAACCACATATTCAGAGCTACCAGCCAGCGTGAAACCTGCTCAGTATCATAACAAGCAGCAGCAGCAACCCAATACTTTATGATGTTATTTTCTAAACAGTGCCTGTTCCCTTCCTAAGCAGCTTGGCTTAGGTGAACAGCTGATGGAGCATTTTCCACAAAGGATTTTTTCTCTAAACACTGCTTCTGAGAAGGATTTGGCTTGTCCACCGGTTTCACACACAGCGCTGCTTTATCTTCACAGCATCCTCCCGAGCAAGTTGTCCTTCCCCTGCCAGTGCCACACACACCTCCTGCCAAAAATCCTTGGGGGACTAAATCTGCAGCAGCTGGCACATGGCAGGGCCTGCACAGTGCTGAAGATTTGGATAGCCAAGTTTTAGAAACAACCTCCACCAGGGCAGCAGCAAGAGCGTGAATCGCAGCAGGTGCAGGCAGCCAGCACTAGGGAGAGGCACGGAGGAACATCCCGTTAAATAAATCCCTGCCTCCCTGGAGCTGCAAACAGCAAATGCCACACAGCTACAGGTGCAGCGTTCAGGGATGCTGGCACACCGACCTGTACGTGGTCAAACACAAAGCTGTGCTGCAGCCCCAGCAAAGGGGGTCCCATCCGAATTCAGACCGGCCCTTTGTGTGCGCCCAACAGCCACCCAAAGGTCACTGCAGCCAGGCTGGGGTAACCAGAGGCATTGCAGCAGAGCAAAACTAGCCAGGACAGAGCGGGGTGGCTGGAATTCCTTGGGATGAGGCTTCAGGCACTTACAGAGAAGGACTTTGCCCACACCAGCCTCTCACTGTGCAGTAGGAGATTCCCTGCACTTGACTGAGATGGCCTTTGCAACTTTCTAGGTTGCTGGGCAAAGTGTTAAGTAACCCATTAGAGTCAAGACTCAAGTATTTGTCTTTTCGCCCCAAACTTGATCTACCACACCCTCAGGGAATGGCTAAGTGGACTCCCCTGTCCTTGGGCACCCTATAAAGGGGTACAAGCACTGGCGTGCAAGGCCAGCGCAGCCCAGGAGCTGACTGAGGCCAGGGAATGTGAAAAGGATCAGGTGCCCCCATCACAAGGACTCCCACCCTCTCCAGTTGTTTAATCCTCCTGCAAACACCATCAGAAGCCAGCACAGAGGTGGCTGTAAAGAGGCCCTTAAAACTTCCTGGTGCTGCAGAGATAAGACACGAAAACTGCATTCAGGATTTCAGATTCTCAGACTATTTACCTTGAGGTGTCAATTGTCCTTGATGGTTAAATGCTTCTAGGAAGCTGCTGGGAATGTGTTTGCTTTGGCTTTTTTTTTTTTTCAGAAGTGGTGTGTTCTGGGAAGATATGTGTATTAATAATTAGCTGGTAGGATTAGTGGCAGTTCACACCAGTGTCTTCCTCCCAGTAAAATATAGTATTACATGAGAAGTGGGATAAGGAAAAAAGTGACTCAAAGGAAAAACACCTGTTTTACAGAGATACAAAGTGCCCTGATGGCCCTCACTGTGAAGTACCATGTGCTTGTGCTGTGCTGTCCAGTGTGCAGAAGTGAAAAGGCCAAAGCAGCTTCATGCAGACAGGTGAGCAATAAGCAGGTGTCCCAGGAAGACTTGGTACTCTAGAGGAATTTAACTGGAAATCACTCAAATACAGACAGCTAAATAAATCCAGCCACCTACTTCATGAGAGAGAAAAAAATCCGCATGGTTCTCAAGGCTGATTTTCAAAGGGCCTTGGGTCCACCGCCTTAATTCTCCTCCCTTGAACTAACAGGAATTTGAGACTAATTTTAGCAAAACTACACCATACCAGAAACTCTTGCAGTCCCAGAACATACAGGAAAAAAGTGCCTTCCTATAAATAGAAAAAGCAGGGAATTCCAGCTCGCTAATACTAACTGGTGTGCTTGCAGCCTAAATCTGAAATTACTAAGAAAAAGCCTGACTTGAGGGATGTCATCTGACTGCAGTTACTTGAGACTGCAAGAAACAGTGCTCTTCAGGGAGTTGTCACTCATCACACAGGGAGAGCAGGTTTTTTTGTAACTAATGGGAAAGAACTGACTCAGCTTTAAATGTCAGATAGACTTTGAAAAGAAATAAAAAAATCTCCGTGGAGTGCCCCATTCTACCACGGCAAATTCTACACAAGAAGCGCATCTCTGTCCTGGAAAGAGACGACCAGTCCCTGTGCCCAGGATAAAGCCCTCAGTGCCTCACACTGAGCTCCAGCATGGCACCAATCTGGAAGCGAACCTTTTAAATCCATCTGGGTCATCCTCCAATGCCCCTGTTCACACGGGCAACATTCCTCAAGAGCGGCCGATCCCAATGCTGCCTTTGCTCAGGGAACAATCTCACACCTGTATTTCAAGGACATCAGCTGGGTGCTTTGTGAAGAAGACTCCAACAACAGACAGGAGACACGAAGGAGAGGATGGCACTGCCACGTGGCTAAAAAACCCTGATCTATCCATTAGTTCATGGCAAGAAAGTCCAAATTTGGACAAAAACCTGTTCTTCTTCCCCAGTGACTGGCCATTGCTGCACAGGAAGCACAGCTGGGAGGAGAGCCCAGCTCAGGCCCTTCCTACTGCCAAACTGTCCCACCAGCTGTAGATCCTGTCTGTAAGGCCTCCCATGGCATCTGCTGCTGGGACAGAGACAGAACAGGCTCGAAGTCAACAGCTGTAATACTTTCAGTAACGACAGCCCTGCCTGGCACCTCCTGCTTATCAATGTGCAGTCTAACAGGGTAGAAATGATGACCTTGAGCACAAGAAAAAGAATTCCATTAGAAGTCCACGTTCATTCCTCTACCTGCCAATGACACCACCACCACGAGAGGATTTCACCAAGAGTTCATCAGTCACTGCTACTTGTCTTTCTCATTTCCTTGGAGAATAATTTAACAGCTCTGGGTTAATTTGGTGTAGGTGTTCCCCCGGCTGCCTGAGTGCTGACACACAGGGAACAGTGTCCGCCGTCACGGACTGTTTGCTTTTAAAACGTATAGGAGGAATCCGTGACTTTGGCAGCGAATCTGATGAAACCAAGCCGCTAAACCATGGCACATTCCAGATCCAGATGTATGGGCACAGCTGTGACAAAGTGCAGCCCCACGCCCGGACAGCAGAGCTCGGAGCCTCTGGTGCGCTCAGGTCTTCTCCTCTCCTCCCTGGAAGGAGGCAGAGGGGCTCTTCTCACATCTCCAATTCCCGTTCTTGCAAGCCACCACAACACAGCCTGCAAGGCGCAAGCCATTCGTGCCCTTATAAATAAAAGTCCCGTCAAAGCCTCAATGGATTTGCGAGTGGAGCTGCCTCCCCCAGAGCTGAAGCTCCCACACAACCAAGCAGGAATTTCAGCCTGCAAGGGCCAAAATTCCTCAACTTCCTCCAAACAGCTCCTCGCTAAAAAATCTGGTCTGACCTTTCATACCGCTTCATTTCTTCTGCTCTGCAATTAAAAGGCGGCACAGCCCGGACATCGATTTTTGCACCATTTCTGTACGGAAGCAGCACGGGCTGCTGAAGATTTGGGAGTACTGAGGCAAATCTGTGTGGCAGATTATGTGGCACCTACACTGTATTGCTGCTGTCTAAACTCAGCAAACCCTGTCTGTGGGTAAATTATACCCCAATAATATGCAAGCCTGCAAGTATGGAACTCCCAAAGGTATTTCAAGCCAAGCGAAGAAATTAGCACAGTCAGAAAGGAGTCTGCCTGGTTTTCAGCTCGGGTTCAACATGAGAACCAAGGTCCTGAGAGGTCTAATACCCAGCAATTTTCAGAACTATCCTTCAAGACATGTTCAAACAAAAATCCTGCCTTAAACCCCCTGGAGCCAAGTGTGACCCTGCAACCAGTTCCTATAGCTCACTGTATCTCCCCATCATCACTCTGCCTTCAACACCTCCCAAACCCAGGCATTTAGAGAGAGAAACTTGCAATGCAGACAGGAAGGAGACCTCTCTCCACAGGGTTAGCAAAACCCTAATGATATAACGCCAACTTCCCAACAAACTGGGGTGGGAGAGTGCAAAATCAAGACAAAATGCACAGTGATTAATTTCTCCTCGTTTTAGAAGTGTCAGATATCACAAGATGGATTCATGGAACAAGAATGCAGGGGAGGAAAAGCTGAGAAGGGTACATGAAAACCTTTTAAGTATTAAGAGCAAAATCCTTTAAATGGACCAATATTAAAAAAATAAATTAGCAAAGTAATAGATATGATGTCATACAACTCTGAACATAATGAACTTGTATCTAAACAGGTGGCCCCAGCTAAACTAAAAAAACTGTCTCAGGTACATCACAAGCCAAGGCTGTGCAGAGCAGTTGGTGGGAAAAGTAATCATCCTGAGTGGCCCAAAGTTCAAATTTCCTTGAACTTCCCAGACTGCCAGTTCACCCATATTCTCTAAAGCATATTATCTCTGCTTGCAGGGTTTACTCCAGCCTTTTATTGTTGTCTTATCTCCAGCCTCTTCCTGCCCCAGCTTCAAAAAGAACATTGAGCATCACAGAACAATATGAATGAGCTAAATATATATATATTTTACATAAAATATAAATATCAGTCCAAAATCTTCAGCTACCCAGCACACTTACAGAGGCAGGATGGGGCTTTGCATGAAGAGATGAGAAGTCATTTCTCTTGGCTGATGACAACAGGGTAACTACAAAATTCCCCCAGACCAACCTATTTGCAGCCCATCAGTAACATTAAGCGAGGCAGCATCCACTGGGATAACAGGAGCAGGGAAAAAGGCAAACACATCTCAGGTATGTTTGTGCCAGGAACATAAACCATGGCCCATTCTTGGGTATGATGGACTAAGCAGCTTATCTATAACTTACACTGCAAACTTTTTGGACAACAACCCTGTAAGCAGTAGATTCCTGCAATTGTATTTGTGAGAGTGCACTGAGAAGTGTTCCCAGGAGCTGGAGAAAACAACCTTCTCTGTCTGGCTGAGGAGAACATGTCCCAAAGAAGACCTTTTCCTTGGACAACATCCATGCATGACTACTGGAAGAAATCCCCACGCATGTCAGACCAGCAAGACAGATCCCAGGTGGTGGGCAGCCCTCTCCTGATAGCACAGCAGGATCCACACATCTGCAGAGCTCCAGAACAGCAGCCAGGCATCAGTGAGATGCCTCAAAACACACCTGAGTTGAGCCTCTCTACAATGTCCAGGATGACAGGTCCTCCAGCTCTTCTCATCTGCCAGTTTAAAAACAAAATACCAAGAAGACAAAACACAAAAACAAACCAAAAAGCCCCGAACTGCCTGGTCCCAGCACCTCCCACACAGTCCAGGGCTCCTGAGTCACAGCCACATCAGATCCCAGGCTGCTGCTACGAGATTTTTGCACAAGCCTCTCTATCTGCGCAGGAAGAACACGGTTATGACACCAAAGGCTCCACTGGAGACCAACATAATCTCCCGAGATAAGGCTTGTCTGTCGCGAAAGGAAATTGGCTGCTTTGTTTCAAACCAGAGCTCCCTCCTAAGCACCTTTCTGCCTACGCCTGCATCTCCTCCGTGCCCCGTGGGTCAGCACTGGAGCCCAGGAATAAATCACAGCAGTGGGCTCTGGGCCAGCCCAGCAGCAGCAGGGAGGGCTGTGCTCTTCTGTCAAACAGCCCTCCCTGGGACCCGCTTAATTGGGCCCTTTAGACTCGCTTCACATTTCCAAAAGAGACCACTGTGCCCCACCACTATTTGCTCACTGCAGGAGCAAACCCGGGAGCCCAATCCATCAAAGCCTGATGCTAACCAAGAGCAGTAACCAATCAGCAATCCCCCAAATGACTCATCAGGGGTTCCTGAATCCTGGATGTGCTGCAGGGTGTTCACCTACTCTGACTACACTGAAAGTCTCTTGAAAAGCAGCTTTGAGGTCATTCAGGCTATTCAAGTTTTGGGCTATTTTTAGGGCTCCAAATTATGTCGGGATATCCGGGAAGATTTCACAGATTTAGTCCCATTCCCACAGAGTTCAAGACCAAATTGCTCACAAACTCATTTTATCCTCAAGGGTTTTTTCTTAATGCTTGGCTTATGCCCTCCTGCTTCTATTGGTATTTTAATTTGTTTCTTTAAAAAAAAAAATCTTATTAAACATTATTTTAAAGGGAAAATATGCTGCAGTTTTTGTGGTCAAAACAGATATTTTAAAGCATTTCCCATATTGGGAATAAAGGTCTAGAACATCTGAAAAGTCCCAGCCTGCCATTCCCATTAGTTTTGGGCTGTTGCCACAGAAAATGTGAGAAGCAAAAAGGATGGAATAACTTTTAAAGGTACAAAGGCAGGAGAGAGAACAACAGGTGATTTATGCTCCAGGTTAGGCATTGCAGAGATGGCAACTACAACACCAACAGTTGGTAACTTGCCCAACATTCTCATATGGGTACCTGTGCCTCCTAAACGTTCCCCAGAGAACACATGGGCTGCATGAGAGCCACCCATCCCAGGTGCAGAACAGGGATGACAGCAGAGACCCGGGAGAATTCCCAGCTCTGTGAATCAACCACCTTCCCACCCACTGGGCTGCTCCTTCATTTCCTGTCCGAGAAATACTTCAGTTCTATTTTCCAGCTTTGCTCTTTCAGTCATCTCATCTCCCTGTTGGGGCTCATGTTGGCTCATACTCCCTTGAATTTTAATCAGCCCACAGCATTTTTTGATGTTTTTTCCTTTCACACCACAAATTACCATCTACAGAATCAACTGCTGCTGTTCTGCTCCCAGGGCTCCTTCATGGATGCACCCTGATTACAAAGACCACTTCCACGATTTAGGTCATGGGTTGCTGTT
Organism: Callaeas wilsoni; assembly: GCA_013398955.1. Lineage (NCBI taxonomy): Eukaryota > Metazoa > Chordata > Aves > Passeriformes > Callaeidae > Callaeas > Callaeas wilsoni. Next base: position 13,532 of record VWPU01008075.1, on the reverse strand, counting down.
ACCATCAATGACAGCCCCCACCTCCATCTTTTCCAAGAAAATCCCCTCAGATCTAGACGTTGTCACAGCTGTCCCTGGCATCACCATCCCTTGGCACCACCAAGCTGGATGCAGTGACTACAGATAAAAGCTCTTTTAGATGCCCAAATTCATCTGTTCTAACCCCATGCACCTTCTTGACCAAAGAGGAAAGTACTCTGGCAACTTCACTGCCTAACATTAGCTGGAATGAGTGCTGGGTGGTATCCTGCAATTCTCTAAGTTGTGGAAGTGCCCAGGCCATGCTGGCCAAGACCGCTAGAAGCAAGCTGGAGCATCCTTGCTAGGAGCAAAGCCAATGCTGGCAGAGGATGGAGTAATCCTCGGAGCTGGAATTCACCCCTCCTCCTCTTAATCCAAAATAGCCCCACTGCCGGCTCATCAGGCTCAACCGAGAACTCAACTGCTTTGGGGTCAGATGAGGAGGAGAACTCAACTGCTTTGGGGTCAGATGAGGAGAAAGGAATCGTAGGAGGCAGCCTGTTGGCTGTAAGCAGCAGTGCTGGAAAGTTAATGCAAAGGGGCTGCTAAGGATCGCTGCTGGTTTCTGCTGTGGGGCTTGGTTCTGAAGGAAGAACCGGGCACTTGGTTATGGAATCTATAATCCACTAAAGTGACCGTGCACAGCCTGGGGACAGCTGAATCCCTGTCCCGACCATCACACCGACGCTGGGCTGCTGCCCAGAGAACAAACCACACTAACTCACTTGTCCACAGCATATTATGTTGTGAAATATTTATTGCCTCCCCAATCGGAAGAAAGAAACATTTCTCTCTTGGACATAACGAAGAACACATTTCCAGCACTTAACAGCTGGAAGCTGGAAAGGTGGCCAAAGAAAATCCCTAACTATTTTTTTTTCCCTTTAAAGTAAGCATCTGGAAAACTCATTTCTGGGGAAGAGGAGCCTTCCCAAATCGATCCAAGGAAAGAGTCAAACTTGGTCACAATTTACAGGCAGGGGCTGATAAGATCATATTGGGAGTGTGATATCAACAACGTGGTTTTTGTCTGCCCGTCAGCTCAACTCCAGGAGGATGAATAGAGGCTGCTTTTATTTAATGAAATGCAGCAACTCACGCATGCAGAGATTTTCAGTATGGTTTCGAACAGCCACTGAAATAGCAGGGAGTTTTTTAATCTCCACCCCACATCGCTTCAGCCGACACACTCTGGGTGATGCTGACATGTCCCCAAGCCCCTGCAATGACAAGTGAGGTCCCTTCACTCCCTCAGTTTCAAACTGTCCCTGAGACCAACTCCTCCAGCCTGTGTCAGCATGAACACAGGGAATAACAATTGGAACACGTGCTTGCAGGCAAAACACTGCTTTATCCAGGCCAGAGCCACACACTAACCCTTCCAAATAATGAGAGGACCTCTATTCCTCTCCTTGCACTGTTACATCACGAACCTCCACACCCTGAGTGCACCTCAAGTCTGGAGCCAGTCACTGATGATGTTGCAGGGCTACACATTATTTGCTAACGAAGCCCTGTGCCATGGCTGAATCACCACCTAAAGCTGATGCCAAGCTGCCCAAATCTGCCTCTGCTCCAGGCTACAGAAGGTCCTGCTGGATGGGCACTCCCCAGGTCAGTGCTCCTTGCCTCCATGCCCCAGCAAGTCCCTGCTCTAGATGCACTGAGAGCTCTTCCTAGAAGCACAAGCAGCTGACGAGAACAGAAATGCTCCACTCTGGATGAGATGTCTGGGAAAATGCTTCTCCTCTAACTTTCATGACAGGTTTGAATTCTTTTGGAGGGAGGGCTAATACGAGTTGTTTTTAAATAGGCGCTGTGTTATTGCAACCAATAACAGGAAATTGATGGCTCGCCATGTGGTGGGACACAAGACAGTCCCCCTGGGGCAGGCTGCTGACTGTCCCCACCACGGCCATATCCTGTGTGCTGGCTGCGTAGCAGAGCCTGCAGAAAGGACCGAACACCCTTCAAAGGACCAGCAGGAGACGTGAGGGAAGAGGGAAGGCAGAATCCAGAGCCAAAGCCTTTCCAGATGCCCCATCCCATGCACTCTGTGTCCTGTAGCTGTGGGGCAACTGAAGCCTGAAGCCTTTGTCCAGGTTTGTTGCAGCTATGCTGAACACCAAAGGCACTTCCAGAAATGAAGCGTGCCACATCCCCTGCCTTGGCGACAGGCAAAGAGACTCCCCTCCCTTCCTGAATTCCTGGCTTCCACATACCAGCCACTGGGAGAAAAGATGCTTCTGGCAACTTCAAGACTTCTCTTTGAGAAGCAGGGTTAGCTCACGCTGTTCTCCAGCATTATCCACCCCAGCATGCGCCCGGGCTGTGCCAGAACAAACAGCACATCAAATAAACAACACATTCAGACGACACACGCTGCGGACACGTGCGGTCACTCTGCTCTCCAGCCCCAGCGGCCCCCGTGGCTCAGACATCCAGAGCAGCTTCACTCTGCTCCCTGTTGAGCCCCATGTTCCTCTGACCTGCCCCACGGCTGCCCAAAGCAGGTCTTGCCACTGACGGAGAAGCCCAACTGCAACAGCTTCACTTTGCTGAGGACTGATGCTTTCAACACACCCCCAGCCACCCTGGTCAGAAAGGGTTCGGCACACAGAGAACAAAGAGGCCAGCTGCAAACCACGTCACTGTGAGCGCTTCTGCTCAGTCAGCACCGAGCCAGCGGCAGCGCTAATCCACCTGCTCACATTTCTCACACCGAATTTCTGGCTGAGGCAGCAGCCAGGGACGGGAGGAAGCGGCGCAGCCCAGAACTCCTCGAGCCCATCCATCGGTGTGTTTCAGGCCACGCTCCTGACCCAGTTCCAAATCCGGGCGGTTTTTACTCGCGGAGCACAGGGAGCTGTGCCGCCGGCCGTGCACCTGTCACCCCTCTCCCTTTCAGCAACCTGACCCAGGGCCGCCAGGCCACGAACACGCTCACATCCTGTCCCAGCCCTGGGGACACCGAGGCACGCAGGGCAGGAACGCTGAGCCGCACCAACACTCACTGCTGACGGTGGGATGTGGGGAAAATAAACCCCAAAGCCTTTCCAACGCCAGCACCAAAGACAACACCCCAGCCATCTCATGTTTCCTCCTTCCCGGCAGCGCAGGCACATGATAACTGACCAGTCCCCCCGCTGCAGAAACCCAAGTCCTTATCCCCACTCCCTGCCCAGAAAATAACATCACCAGGGGTGATTTACTATCCCTCAACACAAGAGAAAAAGAGAGCCGGAACTCACATACTAGTCATGGATACAGCATAAACAGGGGATTACAAACTCAGCATGCCTGGAACACCCAGTGCATGTCCTCACTGGACACGTGTGCAACCATCAGCACCACAGGCACAGGGAGTTCATCTTGATCAGGCTCTGGGATTTGCTCTGATTCAGGCAGGGACAGTGTATGTAGCTCCACACCACTGGAATCTGTGCTGCTCCTTGGAGCAAGGACCAAGAACACGAAGCTGGTACTTTGGAGATGGCAGTAGCACTGTTCTAGCACATCATGTCCCTAGGAGATTAACAAGAAGCTTTTATTGGTGTCAATGTCCCAAAACACCTTTAGAGCAGGCAAATAACTTCTACCCTTTGCTAAACACTCGAAGTTCTTCTAGAGACAGAGTCCTTTGAGCGCAATTTAGCATTGAATACAGCCCCGTGTGTAACAATGATCTAAACACCATGGGGTCAGGAATAAGTGGCTATTGGGAAGAAGTGGGATCTCAGCAGGACACCAACCTGAGCAGGTCTGGTTCGTGAGCTGTCAGACAGCTGTACTGCAGTCCATAGGAGGCCACTGTACTCTAAGGCTCTGCTCCCAAGGGGAGCTTTATAAATATTTTCCTGGATAAACATTTGTAAACTGTGTCTTTCAACACGTCTTGAGACCAGAGTCTTGATCTCCTGCTTTCAAAAGAGAATCATCATCTTCAAAGGCAGGGAGGCAAAGCCATTCATGCAAACAGCATAGCTACAAGCAATCCAGTTTGGCACTCGTCTCCAGGGCTGCTGAGGTGGGTGTTTGCATTAAATGTGTCTACCAGGCACAGCCAAAGCCTCCCCTGCAATACTCCAGCCCGTTCCCAGGCACAGGGTACATCACCCTCACAGCCTCCAGAAATCGGATCTGCCTGGGGAAATGTGATCGCCTCCATTCCTCTGCCGCCGAGGGACAGGGGTCACATTCTGCCAAGATCACAGCAAAGCAGACTGGCATCTGCCTCGGAGCCTCACGGTTCATGAAATCAATATACAGGCCACGGGAGTAATTTTGTCTCCTCTGCTCTTTGAAGAGTTCCCTCCCTTCCTTCTCCCCGGCCACAAAACCAGGCTCTGGGTGGTCCCTTCCAAGACTGTAAATTGGTTTGTTGAAAGCCTTAGCAGAAGAAAGGTCAGATGCCTCACAAACAGCAAAACTGACAGTACTGTACAACTATCCAGACATTATTCCAAGCATATGCACATCCACACAGCTGCCTGCACCACAGCAGGCATTCATACCTCATCCAGGTGTACTCGCATTGCACAGATTTCCCCCAAAACAGCACCTGCAGATGCAGCTTGGTGGCATAGCCCAAACCTGCACCTCTGGCTACAGACTGGGGTAAAGGTGGGGTGAGCTGTGGAGCCACTGCCCTTCCCTGTGGGTGGCAAATTCCCACAGGATTTCACAGTATCCTTATTTTGGTGGTTGGGAAGAAGGACAAGGGGAGAGAGAGCAGAGCCAAGACCATAGATACACCTGACAGCAACCTGCAAGACAGTTTTCAGTCTTTTTCTGTGACTTGCAAACCACACGAGAAACTGCAATTTTGGACTCCATTAACACACTACAAATCCCACTGCCTCAGACCCTAAAAAATAAAATCGCCTTGCAGAACCCCCAACTGCCCAGCAATTTGGGAAAACCCAACTGTCCTACAGGTGCTCTCAAGCCTTGCCTGTTGCTGTTAAGCCACACAGCACCAATGCAGAGCAAACAGGCATTTTACAGCTTGCTCAGCCCCTCCTGATTCCCTACTCCCACTGCCCAGCCCTCAGAAGGAACAGAGATAAGGGGAGTGCTACAGAAAACACAAGGGCTTAAGAAAGCTCTGATTTAGTGGAGATAAGAGGTCTGGGCGAGTAAGCACACACCACTGAAATAAAGACCACTGCTGAAAGAAGGGCAGGCATACGGGATGGCACGTGTCCAGGGTGGGGGCACAGCACAGGTGTGTCTGACTGCAGAGGTTAAAAAAGAAGTTTTTAAGCAATAGCTACACTGTCATTCTCATGGCACCACATCCTGATTAAATATGTCCAACTGGCCTTCAAGGAAGTGGCTCTCTGCAGATGGCTCGTGGATGTCAGAGCAGCCCAGTGTGAGATCCCACAGCTCCAGTGAGTGCCCTGCTCTTCTGCCCCCTTGGCCTGGGGTAACACATATTTCAGGCAAAAAGTAGCACTGGCATAAAATACACAGTGTAGAGCAGCATCCTCCCCCTGACCTGGCTGATGGTGTGTGAGCCCAGCCTCCTCAAAAGCTCCCAGCATACTCTTCTAGCAGGTGCACAGACCTGCTACCAAAATTGCAGGAGAGCTTCCTTCAGCAATGAGACACATGAACAACAAGGTGGTGGGGGAAGAAAATAAAGGATAAACTGGATAGAAAAATCACACCTCCAAACACAGGGCTTGCTGTATCAAGAGGCAATCCCACCTCTGCAGCAAGCTCAGATCCAGAGGGAGTCTGCTCAAAACAAAACTGCAAAAACTGGGGCTCTGCTGGGTCCAAATGAGCTCCACTCTCCTACCCAGCAACTCCAAACCAAGCGTTTCAGCTGCCAGCCCCAGGGAGAACACAAGCCAGGAGTAATAGCTCAGCACAGCCCTTACTCTGAGCACACAATTCCCCGGGCTCCTTAATAAGACACACTAATTTTTCACACTGTTAAGGGGAAAGCAAACAGCTCAAACATTTCTGTTCCTACACTAGGCTCTCAAGCACATTTGCTGCCTATCTTATCAGCAGCTTCAGCAGCCTTTCTAAGTCGTTTCAAGACTTCGGCCCCCAGAAACCTGGAGAGGGGGTGGAAAAACCCTCTATTCATTCTTACCAAAGCATAGCACGTTTTCAAGAGGACATTCCTACCATCCAGAGCAAACAAATGTTCCCAACCTGTATGTTCTATGAGTTGTTTGAGTTGCAGCAAGTAAGATCAATACAGGTTCACTGCACAAAGTATTTAAATATTCTTAGGGGAGTTCCTGGGCCAGTTTAGAATTAAAAGGGAGAAGCCAGACAAAAGAATACTTGTCTGTGCTTTAGACAGCTTGCAGGCTAGTTTTTACACCCAGAGTTTAACAAGCACAGCTCCATCGGTCAAGGACCACAAGCTTGTTGGGACGGGCTCTCCAGAGCATGCTAGGAGCTGTACAAATCTGGGACCTGCTCCATCCAGACATCCTAGGCTCTGCAGTACTAAAAATAAAATTTAAAAAATACTGTAAAAGAGCTGTAGTAAGACCCTTTTCAGTACTGCCAAAACCTTGCTGATTTGCTAAGTTTGTTCAGGAAGTCCTTGGCTAAATCACAGGCTGGAAAAAGAAACACTTGAGTTCCCTTCCATAGGATACAAATAGGATTTTGTGCTTGGATGAGACTTGAAACAGCATCTGCTTCTTCTGTGGCCAACAATGAATTAGATCTCTGTGACATTCCCAGCTTTCTGGAGGTCCTGGGCAGGGCTGTAAGGATCTCACCAAAACACAGTATGTACACAGATAAATGCCACCTGATCTGCTGTGACAAACAGGAGCCAAATCTTGTGTCCCACAGGACACAGTGGGCACAGCAAGGTGTTAGAACACAAGCCCAGGTGGCAGCCCACCACAGTGAGGAAGAGATGTCTCACCCTCTCTATATGACACCCTGGACATCATTGCTTTGGCCACAGCAAGGAGTTAAGTCCCAAACACTGCAATTCACTACTTTTCTTGCCATTATCAATACAGCTCTGAATTTGTGACAAAAGTGACTTATGCCTTCATGGAGCACTCAGGAATTGCTAAGCAGAGCCTCCAGCTACAACACACTGAATGGTCAACCAGCATCGTCACCACAAAAAACCCCATGCCTGTTGCAAGCTCAGTTCTTAATTCAACTAAAAATCCCCAAGACCGATTTTGACCTTGACAAGGCACAACTTGTACATCCGTGACACAGCAATTTCCCATCAAAGAGAGGATTTCAGACCCAGCCTGTAGGTCTGTAACCTACCCAAGACCTCTTTTTCCTTGCATTTACGGAATTAAAAAAAAAAAAATAAAAAATCCCCATGTCACACACTTCACTTCCAGGGCTGCAGGAAATCCACTCTAAGTTGCATGTCAGCTTCAGCTCCAAGGGTTTCCTTGGGCCGTTCTTTCAGTGACAAGGAGAATGAAGCAACTTTGGCAGCAGGCCAAGAAAGTATTTCCCCCAATTCCCTTGGATGAAGTGGATATCCTGTCACAAACAGGCACGCATGGGAAGGGTGAGGAGGGGAAGGAAACGGAAGAGGACAAATTAGTTAAAAATTGGCACAACGTGAGAGGTCTCAGCTTGCCACCAAAGCCCTTGAAAGGCTTTTTATTTTAAATGGCCAAGTGTCAATGATGAATGACTGATGGATGCTCTCCAGCACCCAAAAGGAATATACCTAAATCCTCCCTCCGTTGGATTTGGAAGGGGATATGGATGCTCAAGCTCTGACATCTTATTTCTGTCTGGTTCTGAACCCAATTCTAGGAGGTGGCAAATGCCTGTCTTTCCTTGTATTTCTTACTTCACCATTCCCAGGGCCAAGCGGTTTTGGAGGGCCCCTCTCTCTATCACTGTTGGGCTCCAGATCCCACAAGCACCAAGATGACCCAGCTCCAACAGGAAAAGTGTCTCCCTTGCACCTTGTATGAGGTCCCTGCACCAAACTCGACTGCAGCCGGCTTCCAGGCAGCGCTGCCTTTCTGAAATTCCTCTGCATGGTTCCTGCAAGCCTTGACAGCTCTGGGTTTAAAGCCTGGTCGTTAGCAGATTTCAACAAAGCCAAACCCGACACATGCAAGCAGGTTTATTCTTCTAAAAATCTGCATCCCAGCCATGCACCACGTTAGCATTTGTCAGCAGGTTTCCCCACCGTGACACTGCCATTCACAGCCGGGTGAGCTGACCCAAGAGCAGCACATACCAGGGTCACAGCAGGATTAACATTCCCAACAGCACTGCTAACACCAGCACAGATCTGCAGCTACAGTGTTTGTGTGGAGTTCTCGCTGCTGTTCAGACCTACAAGGCTCACAAGAACACGGGGTTTGTCCTCACAATACCCCCAAGACCCCTTGTATTTCCAGCCCCACTTACAGAGGCTTGAAGCAAGCCCGCTCCAAGGCACAAAATGACAACTGGTAGAGAAAGAAATAACCAAACCCCTTCCTGGAGTCCAGCCAGCATCTTTGTGCCCACTAAGTTTGGGTGGATGCAGACTTTGCAAAAGCCTGGAATAGGATTAAGGAACAGCTTTAGCAAACAGCCCGGACAACAACAGTGAAGTCATGATGAAGCCAGCGATAGAGATTTCTGTTTGCAGTCATGAGCCTGTGTTTACAGTTTGCAACTATGTGCAAATACCAGAAAGCCATTCTTTTCCTCTTCCCATCGGGGCTTGGCATTATGCACATTTAACTAGATCCAAGAGATGCCTACAGCAGCATGCCAGCTGGATTTTGGGCACAGGGCATGCTCCAATCCACAGTGATGGGAACTTGCAGAAACCCATAAATAGAGCTCAGCTGAGTGTGTGTGTGTGTGTATGAGGGACAGCTCTGCATCAAAGCAGGCAGAGAAAGAAACTGGAAAGAGAAACTAAAAAAAAAAACGGTGGCAATTCTCAGTTTGGCTGTTTGCTTGTCCCTGTGTGGGTTACACAAACAACCGCTGGCAAGACTCAGGATGCCAAGCAGAAGATGCAAAGTGATTCTCAGGCAGGGCACACCAACTACAGCAAGTTACAAACACAAGCTTTGCCAGGAAATCTGCTCCACCAAAGACGCAGTTTTCAGCACACGGCTTCATGGAAAAAGCCATCAATGATATGCAAATCTTCTAGGATAAAGGCAACTCCTTCTAAGGGAAGCTGTTCTAACTTCCAGATAACCATGTACACCATACAACATCGGAGCTCAGCTGGTTTAACGCTGCTGGCTGAGCCCCAGCTTCTCCAGGTAGATGTTGCTGGGAACAAGAGGCATGATGCTTTCTGCCACATCATCTCCCATTAATGTTTTGTTGTTTGACAGAGGGAAGGACAAGAATGTCAAACTACCATCCTAACACTGTCCTCCAGGAGCTCTGACTGACAAGTCCTGGCAAGTCTTGGTGCAGCAGCAATCGCTGGCCCCGTTACCTGCTCATCCTCTCCCTGCCTCTGTCTGGCTGCCTTGCCAAAGCGCTGGGGCCAGGTTGGGGTGCCTGGAGGAAACAGGCGACGTGGCTTCCTACACTGCACAAGCAGGAGCTGGCACCATCCAGACCCATCTTCCATTAGCAGTGACCTGATGTTAACAAAGGCGTTTTTATAGTTATGCTTGGCAAGTCCTTCTGTGGGGAACAAAATGTCATTCCTCTCATTTTTGTCAAGTCTCTGGTGACCAAAGAAGCCCCAAACCACAGCTCATGTGGAGTCATCCATGTGTCACCCTCAAGGCTTTGTCCTCTTCCTCCCTGGATCTCCCAGTATGACTCACCCCGTTCCCATCTCTCCTCTCTAACCTCCAGGATGCCTCCAGAAACAAATCCTCCTTTACCAGGTCTGTGTGAATAGGCCACATTTCCCTAATCAACTTCCACTGATCTGGAGTCTGCTCTTAAACCATTTAGGAAGACTCTTCCATGCCAGCACAACAGGCATGTACCTCTCCACTTGTGTCCCCCTACTGATTTCCATTTTTATTTCTATCAAACGGGAAGCAGTGTACTATTTATTGCACTGCTTGGCACTACACATAGGAGGGAAGGTCTGGAATTTGAAGAGCACTGAATCCAGAAAACAGGAAACGACTGAGGATCAAGGCTGGGCACAGCCTAAAGGCCCACGTTTATTGCTATAATAAAAGGATAAGGCAGAGATGAACGCAGGGCTGAGCCAGGCTTGGTAAAGCATCAAAAGAAAGGTGCAGGGGGCTAGAACAGGCTTGAAAGAGCAGAGAAGCTGACTAGGCAGATGATCAAAAGTGTATTTAGCATCCTCCCTGCCAGCCCTGTGGATCTGAGCCAGGACATAGCTGTGCTGGATCTGCTGAGGGCAAGGATGGCTCCTGGAACCGTGCCCCAGGAAGCAGGAAGAGCTCACTTGAGGGGCTTCTCATCCTGACCAGGACGAGTGTCAAGAACTGAACTGGCTGTGCAATGCCACAGGACGAGCCTGTCTCCCAGTCCTACACAAAAAGCAGGACTGGCAATGAGTCCAGGCTCACAGCCCTCGGCTTCAGCAGCTTCAGCACTCGGGGGGGTGTGCAGGACACGAGTTCATGGGCAGATGAACACCCACAGCGCTGAGGGATGCTCTCACTTGCTGCAAGAAGTGACAGACAGGAGAAGGGCTGCACAGAGCCAAGCCAAGAGCTTGACTCAAAAAAAAAAAAAAAACAAAACAAACCATTCTCTTCTGCAATAGATTTTGTAGTCATTGGTCTGGCACTGCACCGGCTCCTGCATGCACGCCGTGCACAGAAAATGATGGAGATAAAACACGGTATTCCCATTCTGGAGGTGGGGCAAGCCAAAGCATAGAAAATGCTAAACCACTTAATGGGATGCCAGCATGTTCTGTGTCAGAGCTGTGAACGTCTCTGCTTCCACTGGGCATAGCAACCTTCCCAAAAAGCTCCCTGTAACATCTCGCTGAGGGAGGCAAACACAAACGGGGCCTGACCCAGACGGTCCCCTCTGTTTTAAGTCGCCTGGTACAGCCACACGCAGCCCGGACAGAGCTGACCCCAGAGCACGTGTACCCACACACACCCCAGGCAAGGCACACTCTTGTTTTCCAGCCCAGCCAAGCAGACACTTTCCAGGAGAACAGCAAGAAATTACAAGGCTTGCCTTCCAGCTATTCATTACAAACTAAAGCCTCCCCTACGCCAGCCTGACCTCTCCCCAGCCCACGCTCACCCTGAGGCTCTCTCCTAATCTTTGAAGAATCCCAGGGAGCTGAGAAGGAAGGGACAGGCTGGGGGGAATAAGAAGCTCCAGGCAGGAGACCTCACTGTCAGCCTCTTTGTTTCTCATCACACCAGCATTATAAATAGGCAACAACACCTAGAGAGAAACTACAGTGGAAATCTTGCATGCATTTCTTAGAACCAGCAATTATCCTTTCATCAGTCATTACCTAGAGCTGCTCTGGGAGGGGAGGCTGAGGCTTATTTTAACACCTGGCTCAGGTCTAGGCAAACCAAGCACAGCCTCTGGGAAGATTAAGCTGTTGAAGCACAAGGGTCATTTGTATGAGATGCGAAGGACAGGCAGAAACAACCTCCCTGAGGCCACAAAAGGTGCCACAGTGCTGAGTGACCTGCCCAGAGCCTCCTGCTCCTCCACTCTTCTCTGTGCTCACAGCGTGGCAGATGTGAGGCAAGGCAGGTCTTTTGGGAATCAGATGTTACAAGTGAAATCCTTTCTACTCACTGCAGCCCTGGAAGATTGATTTTAAGCAGTACTCGTTCATGACTTGAATAAACATAACATACAATTAAAATTCATGTGTCACCCATGATTTACCTACACCAGTATTCTGCACATCTTTTCCCTTAACAGCAACTAACAGCAGCAGCAACAAAGAGGAAAGAAGTTTCAGCCTTGGCTGCTCTGGATCCTGGAGCTTGGCATCCAATTTGGCAAGGCTGTTTGAAAAGGAGAGGATGGGTCTGCTCTTGCTGCCAGAGGAGACAGATCCCCACTTGATTAACAACCAGACACTCCCTTGCCGCTCACCTGAGCGGCTCCCACACAGCCCTTGGAGCCAGGAATCTGGTGGGAGTTGGCAGATGGCCCTTCTCGACCTCTCTGTGCTAAGTGAAAGCAAAAATCTCACTCTATCAGCACAAAAAAAAAACTAAATAGCTGCTGGTCCAAGTCTGGGGAACTGCAGCTCTGAAGAAAACAGAAGAGACTTCACAGCTAAGTTAATTTAAACAATAAAGTGCAAAATAAATTGGGAGAGACGATCGATCCACTTGGGCTCAGTGCCAGCTCCCAGTGCTGCATGCTCTCCCAGTCACACCTTTCCTGCTTTTCCCAGAAGCATTACAAATATACACCCTGCTTCCATTCCACATGCATGGCAAAGGACAGCAGCACTGAACGGGCTCTGTAGTTAAATGTGAGCCACAGACCATCTCAGATCAGGGAACTACAGTTCTGAACCTATAAACAAAGATCTTGATCTACTTTTGCAGGATTTTATGGCAATTGGAGAGGACTCTACACAGGAGAGGAGACCACAGGCTCAGCTGTTGAAAGTAAAAAAGATTTCTGCTCAGCCTACTTAATGTGCTTTATTTTTAATACTGCTTTTGCTCCGAGAGCCAGAGAACAATTTGGAGAAAGAACGTCTTTGTTAGAGATTTTACGCCCCAGCCCTTTATTTAAGGTGCAAAAGCTCACAATAAATGTCACTAAGCCCTCCTACCCCTTTCCCACAGTGGTGCCCCAGCACAGTGAAGACCAAGTGGGAATAATTACCAAATAGTTACTTCTCAGCAGTAAGAGTTAAGAAAAGTAAAAATCATGTACAAAAAAAAAAATCTTAAATCCTTATCCATTCTTGCAATGCTCCAGGAAAAACACACCAGACAGATAAGGCAGCCTGTGGCCTCGAGAGAAATGGACACTGTGCATTTTCCAGGGATGTGTGCTGGGGAAAATGCTGCAGGAGACATCCCCACAGAGGGGAAGAAAAGGAAAGACTCGGTTCAACTTTCCCCCTGCGTACAGCAAGAATGAACAAGATGCCCTCGAGGAAAATGTAAGCAGCAGCTTCATCACCCAGAGGCAGTAAGGGCTCTCACAGCAACTGAAATGAAGGTGCAAAACGAACAAGGAGAAAAAAGGGAGAAATTTAAACGGTTTTCAGTCGAAAATGCTTGGATGACCATCACCCCTATCCCACACCAAGCCTAGGGAAAGCAGCCTCTAGGGTTCTTCATCTTTATTCATGGAGAACCCTGAGTGGAATTTCATGAGTTTACTCCCTCAAGAGGGATTTTTCAATTAATTAAGCCAGGGAATAAACATCAGGTTCATCTTCATGTTGAAGGCTTTTGCTGGGAACAGGGAGGTGAGCCTCAGCCCATCAGTCTGCATGGATTTCCTTCCAGCTGCCTTTCACAGAGGGCTCCTGAAGACCTCCACCAGCAGCTCCCATCACTATTTCAACTAAATGAAAATAAATGGGAGGTGAGAAACTGAGGTGAAAGAAG